>KN489588.1:15500-37214 GCA_000787155.1 Scartelaos histophorus
GGAGACAGGTGAAAAAAAAATCTATCAAATTCTATTTGGAATTATTCCCTGCAGCTGACATTGTTCTTTCTTCTATCAAGCACACTGTGTCCTCTGATGTTCTGTTGCTTTTGGAAATGCACCAGGGACAATTATAAACAGCATCTCCAAAAAAAGACCTACTCAAATAAGTACTTTGATTATTGTAGTTGTCGTTTACTCTTCACTGGCTATGAACATTAAATACAATTCTCTGTAATATCAATGAATCTTTAACAGTGGTAAGTTTGATTTCGGGGTGAATGTTGTTTTTTGTTGTTGATGTACATTTTTGTTAGTATTTTGGTCAAGAGCTGTAGGTCCTCAGAAGATTAATCAGTCAATAATGTCTCTCAGTCGACCAACCCTTCCATATGTCGATTAATTATTGAATTATATTATAAGGATTTAAATGGGACATCCATATGTAGATATTAGTGAGTGAGTTAGCTGAAGATTGGGTATTTTTTGGTATTTATTTGTAAAAAAGCAGATTATTCATATACATCTGCATAAATAGTTGTTTTTGCATGAACTCCTTTTGCAGTATTGTGAGTGTATTTTGACTCAGATACATAGAAATGCCTGATAATTTTGAGATCTTTTGCCACGCCCACTTTTAAAGTCAACTAATCAATCAGCAGGACACGTCTTTAGCCGACCAAGAATTTCTTTAGGCAACTCCAACCCTATTTTTGTCTTTGGCCCGTCCTGCTTTAGTAGAGCTTGCTTATTCATTGTTTAAGCCAAATCATTTCTGAAACAGTTTTGAGTTTCACCGTGCTGCACCCTCCTAACAGCGGTATAACAATGACCTCTAAAGTTCCCAGCCCAGGTCTCTTACTGAATAGCTTATTTGTTTACAGTAATGTGCACTGGCTTCCTGTGTGCTATCAGCAGCAGTACTTACAGTGAGGAGATTGCTCCCAGATGGATCTTTGTTTAGGACCAGAAGTCACCAACCCGCCTTATCAGATAGAGGAGGGATTAGAAAGAGAACAGGCTGTAAGTTCACAGTAGGTACAAATAACAAATGTCAGTCAGTTTGAATTCAAAGTTTCTACATTGATCTTTTTGGTATTACAACATACTCTCCACAACTGACTTCTGCTTTAAAAAGTGTTGGAAAATGTTTATTTAGTAGTTGCATTAGCTATATTTTAAGTTGAAACATACTGACAAGTTATGAAGCTGGACTCTAGACCAATTTGAGTGCTAAATTTAAAGCCTATTTACTTCCCATCTCCTTTTAAAACAAACTAGGGTTTAAAAAAAGGGAAGCTGAAATATCGAGGTGCATTTGTAAACTGTCATGTACCTCGTGTGAGTACTGGCTCTGCAGTTTCCTCCACTTAATACCACTTACCTTTGTCAAACATGAGTTCTAGTGGTGCAATGTAGCCAGTGAACAGAAGATGGTGCCAAACCTGACATAGGTAAGATAGTAGTAGTCGTTAACTTGACTAATTTTAATCAGTTTTGCATTAAAATTTGGTTGCAATAGACTTTATATGAGTAGCTTTTCTTCTGAATATGAACACATACACACGGGCTGTTTGCAGTAACATTTCTTACTCATTTTGCAGCTATTCCTGACTTAACTTATGCCTAATTATTCACCATAATGCATTTACAGCAGTTTCCCCTCATGTTCACCTTAAGTTAACAACAGCTAGCATGCAAAACCGCACTTCCTGACCATAAGACAAAAAAGATCTTTATATGCAGCTCATTTTAGACTTATTTTAACCTCAAGAGCTCTTTATACAATATATCTATGTAGGGGCAAGACAAATTTTGGGGGGGAAAAAGGTTTGCTACGCTCCTTGTCATTATAAATACAAGATGTACTGTGAAAGTACTTTGTTTTTGTGCACAAGAGTTCTTTACCCTTCTTGCATTCAAACCATTCCCACACCTGATTGGTCTATTTTCAAATTATGTATTACATAACAGTGTATTCTTCATGGTATTTTCTTGTCAATGAAGTGGTTCTTTCATTTACAAATTACATAGAAAGGCTCTCTCTTTGTGTAACACCGGGGTCACGAATTCACCACTTTCCAACCAGAAGATAGAACCAAGGGACCTGTAGTCGTTTATTATGACCAAATATGAAAACCAATATAGTTCACCACTGCTTATTTCATTAGTGTTTTATGTGTTCTCTACTTTTTTTTTTCTACAACCCATAGGCAGGAGTCATTTGAAGTAAAGAGTCTGAACATCTGCCAGTGTTTTGAGTGTTTTCCGGAGCAGTCCTGATGTTGCTAATTGTAATCACTGTTGAATTCCTGCAGACTGTAATTAGTGGGCCACTGGGTAAATATTCAAGCATTAGCCCCCTCGCTGTGGCATTCTTTCAGCCTGTGTTTGTGTGTTGTGGCTTTGAATTTATGAATGCAAGCGTGTTTTTGTCCCACACTTTCATCACTCTTACTAAATGCTAACCCTGACCCTGTTTATAATACCCGCTACATTGGGATTTCCCACATTGTTTTCAAATATGCACTGTGTATCCAGATTTACTTTATAAACCCAAGTAGATCAAGCTGTGATGTGCTTTTCTGTTTGGTTTCTGCTTCGTTCTTTCAATTGTTCATGACTTTGTATGTTTAAAGGGCCCGTATCACGTATTTTTTCATCTTTGTTATGTTATTTCCTCATCAAAAACATACCTGGAGTTGTGTTTTGTTTCATGCACACATGCTTAACACATGCTTATCGCAAACTTTGCATATTAAGACTGAGTTCTTTTCTTTATACAGGTTCTCCACTGTGTTTTTAAACTTCTAAACACCTTTTGCTAGAATCATTTGGATAATTTCAGCTATGGAATTGCCCGTCTCTACTAAACAAAAGGTAAAATGTGTTGACTACCGCTTCATCACATCACAAGGTTCTGTTCCACCTTTTGAGCTTTGGTGATGCAGACAGACTCATAACAAAGGATTACACAAACATGTGTGAATGAAGCAAAACACAACTCCAGATTTGTTTTTGAGGTCAACATTCTAACTCACCTTTAAGCGTCCATTTTGCATAATATAGGACCTTTTAAGCTTTATTCAGCTTGTATTCTTGTATGTTAAGTGGCATTGTAGTTTATAGTTGTCCTTATTTACTAGCACCTATGGCAAACTAAGCTGTATTTGTTGAGTAAGTTGTTCATTGTGGCAAACTTCCCTGTTCTGCTTTTGTTCTATTGTTAAACTTAAGCTAAGGTTTTGCAGAGTATTACTTAAAGTGGAGCAAAACACCTTAACTCTTCCCACAACCACATTTCAAATAGAGCTGCTAAACTGGGAAGCACCTGGAGGACTAAAGAAGAGAGTGAGGGAGGAGGGGGGGGGTCTGGAGGTATAAGGAATAGGCCTATCGCAAATATTGTGTTATCAGTCAATATATAACAGCTGGAAAAATATAGTTTGTGGCTCAGAATTTGTCATCTGTACATTTTTTACAGTATTTTTTAGGGTTTTTTTTTATGTAAAGCAAAAAGATTTGAGCTTCAAAGGTGTAGAAAAGTCACTTCTGCTTCACTTTGCTATTTCTTTGTTGCAGCTCAGGCCTTTTAAGGATACATTTGCTTATTGGGATTATCTTACTTCATTGTTTTTTTGTCAGCTAGTAGTTTCTAGTTTCAGTATTATTGTTTATTGTTTATCGTGATATCCCTCTGTAGCAATATATCTGTTTTATGGTGACAGGCCTAATAAGGTGCAGTGTGACTGGTCTAACAGGTATCCACACTTCAAGACTCCGCACCTGCAGCCAGGTGTTTATTGCCAAAAACATCTGGCAGCACAGACTTAGATTTATGCATTTTAAATTTGAAGCTGAAAGTGCACCTAGTTTGCACTGAAGTTGCCAAAAATATGACTTGGAACAGTAGGTGCTATTAAAACACCATATACACAGTTTAGGAGCAGAAAAAGTGGATTTAGTGTTTAGTTCCACTTTAAAATTAATTAACTTTAGCATTTAACCAAAAAGTTTTATATATTAAAAGCATGATTTATAATGTGTTTTAAAGTGGCATAAATCTCAGATAATTGTTAAGGGACACTTTATTGTCCCCAAATCTGTTCTGTGCATTTGACCCATCCTTCAATGTCACTGGAGCAAACTAGCGCAGAAACCGGGGACCCTTCTCCAGATCTTGAGCTAGTCTTGGACCTAGAACTGTGTTGAAAAAATCGATTTTTCGATTCTGAATCGATTCGCATATTAAATTCTCAATATCGATTCGCCCGTCCAAAAATCGATTACTAAATATATATAAATACAATTATTTTTTAGTAGCCTATTCCCCCGGTAAACTTTTGTCTAAATCGCGTCCATGGTATTCACGTTGTGGTGCACTCGCACCAAAGACTCTGCTGCTCTCGCCACCGTGACAGACAACGGCGCTAATATGGTGCGTGCAGATCATGGGTCTAACTCACGTCGGCTGCTTTGCGCATAGAATCAACCTCGCTTCACAAGCCGGTCTCAAACTCCCGAATATTGCACGTCTGCTTGGGAGAGTGAGGCACATAGCGAAGTTTTTCCATCGCAGTACTACAGCCACTCTCACAGCCATCAGTAACTACCAATACTTGCATCATTTGCTGTTAAATGTCAATCTAATGCTAGTTTTAACATGTTGTATGTAAAACAGGTTAAGGTTAAAAAAAATGTTTTTAAGAACAGAATACAGAAAACAGAATTGAACCAGAATCGAGATTGGATCGGATCGAATCGAATCGGGATAATCGATCCTTAATCTTAAGAATTGGAATCAAATCGATTCTTGAGATTTGAATCGATACCCAGCCCCACTTGGACCTATAGTGCATGTTTTAGGTTGATCAATTTGTAAATTAGCCTAAAAGTTTTTATGAAAGTGTTTTTTTGTAGAGTATTCAAACGGTTTTCTTTGTTTTACTTTTTCCCTATTTCTGATCCATGGTCCACTACTGTACATTGATTACTACCAGAATGGACCTAGACATATTAATATTTGACCGGAGATGCTTCCCTTTTTCCCCCATAAACATCATCATATTATCTTGGATGTGTGGCTAATCTAGGCTTGTGGAGGCGTAAAGCTACAGTGGCTAAAGAAAACAGTGAGTCTATGTAGTGCGTGCCTTTCCAAGCAGGTAATGGGATGCCGTTCCGGGACAGGCCAGCTCTGGGAAGCGGTGCTGGGGGAGCCGCATCCCCAGGCTAGTATCAGACTTCAAGGCCTGTATTAGGATCAGCTTACACATGAGCATCCAAGAATACCAGAGGAACACACGGAAAACCAGCACTACCGGACCTGGTTAGGGCTTCACTACAAAAACAACAGCAGTACTACAACCCACCCTCCAGCGATGGTATAGGTTAGTTGATTTATTTTGACCAGTTTCCCCTAAGCAAATACCAACACAACACCATACATCAACTTGACATGAAGATTCCTGTTTGGAGTTCACAATCTCACCAGTAAACAAACTATTCTGTGAAAACCTTCTGTGATCCCTCCTGGTTAAAAAACGTCAAATACAAACACGACTGAACTTGGATTATCAGTCACTGGATATAAAACAGATACAGATAACTATAGCTTATGGATGATATTGTTTCAGAAGTTGTTCTCTCGAGGAAAATGAAAGCCCTGTCTTCAAGCGCATAATGCCATACTATGGATTATTCCAGGGAAAACAATAATATTTCCAGAATGACGAGCAAGCTGCAGAATTTCCATAAAAATATCTGTAGTGCACCTTTTTGTTGCCTATCCAAAATGTGGTACCAAATTACTTGCAAAATTACTTGCAAATTACTATGCATTTTCAATAATAATTACATCGTGCTGGTAAGTTCTATAGAAGTCACTGCTGATGGTTAAATCCATTTTGTAGCATTTTAGCCAAAGATATTTTACAATAAAACCATATTAGTTCAATATGCATGTTTTATTGCACTAAAGTCTTGAAAAACATGCTTTACTCTGGGCTCCACCATCCTGACTCAAACAGGGACTGAAGGGAGCATCCAACTACTCCAACTTCTGCCATGGAAATGTTATTACTTTGGATAAAATGTTCCACTATATGGCATGAAGCGTATTTATCGCTACAGAATCGTCCAAAGTATGGTTTAAACTTTTGATTTCCACGCAGTCACGCAGGTGTCATGCCACTACCAAAAATCACGCGGTGTTCTGTTCACCAAGCCAAAACATAAAATCATAGCAAACTGGGCAGAAAACGTGCTATGTCAACATGCTCATTTCTTTATCTTCCTTCTTCTAACTTCATGTTTGAAGTCGGCCCACTATCTGTTCAATCTGTCCAGAAGACTGTACAGCCCCTCCACTCGTGAGCCAATATTTGCAGTGCACTTCCGCCGGGCCTGTTGTTGCTGCGTGGATCCACACCAGATAGAGATAGAGGAGTCTGAGAGAGAGAAAGAGAGAGCGAGAGGAGGGAGGAGGAGGAGGAAATGAGGGCCCTTTGTGCTCTCCTACCTGGCAGACAGCTCCTGCATGTGTCGTCTTGTCTGTTGGCAGGCTGGGACCACCGGCGCCCTTGGAATGCTCCGACTTCAGGAAATCTGCTTTATTCTCCTAAACGCTGCACCTAACCCTCTCTCTGCAGCTCACTCTCTCTCAGCTATGCTCTGTTTTGTCTTTCTTTGTCCTCGCAAACAACTCCCGTAAAGATTTATATGCACATTGATCATACATTCACAAATACGGGGCAAATAGGCTCATGCAGGCCTCTCCCACGTACACTGTGATGCTACTTGGTTTTATATTTGAAACTGGAAATACAGTGTAGTGCTTTGTGTTCAAGGATAATTACATAAAGTACCTGACTGGGCCAACTTAATATTGGATTGTTAGTATTGTGGTTAGTATTTACTTAAAGCACACATCCCATTTCCTCTGGTTTGGCTGAAGTGGGTTATCTACAAACCAAGTGAATGGACTTTAGTATATATTTACTATGTTTCAACAGGAGGGCACCTGGAATCAAACATTATGCAACTGTTTGAAGAGCTGTATATTATTTAAAAAGGATAAGATTATAATATTATGTTTGTATAATTTGGCAAACTGCACACACTTAGTGGCAGATCCCGTAGTCATTTGTTAATATTTTGTGGAATTACTGCGGTTGCTTGATGGTCGCCTAAGAGCCTCGATGAAGCTCGTTACACGGCTCCATTTCCAATTGTGAAACGAATGCGAGGTCTTTACTTTTAAATATCCATATATTATTACAACCGGCATATACTTTCAGATATTTAGATATTCTGCAACCTCTTAATAATTCATGTCCATCGGGGTTTGAAAAAAGACTTTGAACAACGATGAAATTCTATGCATCAAGTTCTTTGGAGAGAGGAACAGACGATACGCTGACATTAGATCTCTCACTGGCCATTTGTTTGTGCCCTGTATTATATTTGGCTCTGGATAAACAGGAAAGCAGGAAGCAGTCATCAGTCAGCAGCAGCATCGGTTGGACTACATACAGAATAGAAGCCGGGAATAATGCTCTCTTTGTACGCTCCAAAATGTCCCCTGCCACAGCCTCTCTGCAGGGGGATCCCAGCATCACATTAAGAGCTGCTTACAGCGGGATAAGGTGCAACTTTTGGGGGGAGATTTGAAACCGGAGCGGCCCGAAGAGGGGGTCCTACAAAAGGAGCTGGTGTGTAGCATGTTCTTAGTGCGTTTTTACAAAGTCCAGTAGCATGTTGGAGGACTTACTAAACAAATGGCTTTTTTGTGAGTGCAGGCCAGGGGGGGAAACAGTATCCACGTCTATGTTATCTGCTGGACTCGGTAGTCTCCATCAGGATTACATTTCTTTCTGCTGAAATGAAATGAATCTCTGTCTACAAATACAAACACCACATGGTTGTTAGAAGAAGAATGTTACGTTTGTCCATTTTACAGTATATAGATTTTTGTGAATTTTCAGAATCTTCCACTTTAGGGTATGTATTTGAAGGTTCTATATGTCTTTTTTAACAAAATTGGGTTATTAATGTACAGCATTCTTGTTCCTGAATACCCACCATACACTTTACTAGTGATCAGAGGGGATGAAATGTTACTACACAGTACAAGAACTCATGACATCAAAAAGTAATAGATTTTACATGTACATTTGCTTGCTTCTGCTTCAGTAACAACATATAAGGGTTCATCACATTGTATTTATATTGAAACTCCATTAATTTGTCTTCTATCACTGTATTTTATTCGGTTTGCATCTGTACAGTTCCTTAGCCTGTCTTTTGCTTTTTTTTTATGCCACGATTATGAATACGCTTCAAAGGACACAACCTTTACATTTGAATGATATTAATCTGAGTTTTGGGCTCTGTATAGGATAATAAACCTTACATCTTTCTAAACCTCCACTCCCTTGTGCTGTGCGTACTTCCTTTCCTTACAACCATCTTTTGACAAATGCATGTTTTTAAACCTCTGCTTTTATTGAGATTTCCAGTGCAGAAAGACAGAGCATGTCTGAGGTCTGGGCTGCAGGGCTTTGGCAGATGCATCAGAAAAAAAGAGGATGGTTGCGGTGTCACTTCATTTCCTCTTCTTTCGGCTTTTTCTTGATGGATTGCCGTGTGAAAGGCGGCTCGCTCTGAACTCAGGAGCGCACATTAGCATACTAGTTTGGACCAAAATGTTACTGCCTGTCATCTCCAGAGCAGAAGGCAATTTACTGCTGTCAGGAACTACCCAGAAGCGATTCCCCGAAAATCTAGTAGAAAGTTTGGTTCAAAATGTAGTCTAGGGGCCACAGGGGGTCCAGGGCCTAAATCCTGGAGCTTGACAAATGAAAGGGTTTCTGAAGTTGTCCACTGTCCTCCAGGCCAGAGCCCAGAACTAATCTCTTTCATCTCCTCTTTTGGCTTATGGGGGCGGAGGAGGGCCGAGCGGGGATGAGCGCAGGGTCTCCTCTTGCTTTGGGAAGCCTGCCTCCAGGACACATGGCTTAACCCGCTCTCTCATTGGTTATATTGCTTTTATTGACAGTTGGGAGTTGGGCAATATCCTCAAACGACTGTGAGGTGATCTTTGGAAGTTGGTTGACCCCATTTTTCTTCAGACCATCAAATTACATCATTTCAAAGACTACCTATTAGATATTAAACATTAAACCCAAATTTTCCCATGTATTTCAGCAAAATATGTCAGTGCAGACAAATTGTATACGCAGCTGTCATAATAAGTTGACACTGTGATTTAATTATAAAGCATTTTATTGTCCGATCAGGAAATGTGTGTTAGCATGCTTGGTGTTATTTTCTTTCCTGGTCCTGCAAAACTCTGCCCTGAAAGTTGTTATAAACTCATCATGATGATTAAATAGGATGTTAGGAATGCATAAGGTAAATGAGGAATAACTTGCAAACTATTTAAAATGAACTAGTGTTTTGAAGACTGTGCAATCAGGGTTCAGTGCCTTTTAACTCGTACAAGTGGACATAGGGATGCCAGGATTACTTGATTAATCAAATTCTTAAAACAGGCTGCTTCAATTAAGACTACGCTCCAAAAAAGCCAAATATTTGAGTGCTTTTGGTGTATTGACTTTTTTCTCTCTCGTCTCTTGTGGCTGTGGTTGATCTTCTTTTGGCTACAAAGGATTTATTTTCGCCAGTTTATTATTTTTTTATGATGCATCCAATGGAGAACAGAATGTGAGAAAGGAACAGCAATAACAGTCCACAAAAAACTCAATTGGATTTTTTTTTTCACCCAAATAAAAGTCTGGTGTCATTCAACCACCATCGTCAACCACAAAAACGAAAAACTAAAACGCAGCAACTAAAATCTGCCAGTGTTTGCAATGAATAGACCACTGTGGACTGGTTGAGATGTGGCCATGGGGACCACCACTCCAGTCTCCCAATCCAGAGGCACCGCGCAACCTATGTTTTCACCGAAGTGTGTCAGCATCATTCATTGTCAGTGACTTACCATCAAAGGGCTTTCTCAGTCCACCTCAGTCCCTGTTCACTGCTTCGTGATGGTGGGATTAAGGAGGTCTTCAAAGTAATCTTCTGACTGTCCAACACTATCCATCCTTAAGACAGAATTAGTGTTTCCCATCCCGAGCCACTTCCTCCGTGACCTCACCTAACCCATATTTCCTATGAGGTTCCCCGGCCTTACTATAAGTTTGTCAGGGCCCAACTCTGGCGTAGTATTTGTAAAACTGTTCTCGATGGCATCTGAAACAACATATATATCACATCCATATATATTTCACGAACACTCTATAACATGTCACAGTGGTTGGAAACCTGGAGAGAGTATGGGCCATTTCTTTGTAGGATGTGTATGTTCTTTTCCATTCCTAAAACATGGACTGCGTTTAGATGCAGGACATGTTTTTGGAGTTAAGTGTTTTAAAGTTAAAAGTTTTCTATGCAACTTTTTGGTGGGGATCTTGCTTAGCCTGGAATCTGCAACACTATTGGTATTTAAACTCAACTGCCTTTTGCACTCAAAAATTTGGAGTGTAGTGGAATGTAGAAAAAGAAAAAGAAAAGTTAAATAACCAAATACTCAAAGTACTTTTTTTTTTTTTTTTTTTTACAAAATAATACCATATGCATTTACTTGCTTCATATATTGAAAAAAATGAATGAGAGGGTGTGCCCAAGCCTTTGACTGGTAGTGTATGTAAACAGCAAAAGTTTGGACACACCCTCTTGTTTAATGGTTTTTTTTTTTAACCACCATTAGCAAAGGGTGGGTAATTTGAGGATATTTAACTTATTTTTTTTTTACTTAATTTATTTCTTTGCTGCATAATTTCATATCATACTTCATACTTTCATATCATAAATTTGATGCTTTCTGTATGTATATAAAATAATACACTTTTAACTGCAGTGCATCTAGAAAAACATGGACTTCTATGCTTTACTCTTTTACAGATCTGACTTGTAGTTTTACCTGGTGGCACCACTTGCTTGTCTCCATGGAGATAGATATAATGCAGTAAATAGAAGTATAATGCCACACTATGTGACATCTCAGGCAAAGTAATAACTCGATATCTCTATGGATACAAGAAAAGTTACACAGAGCACTTTTAAATTAAATTAATAGATGAAGCAAATGTCTCTCTGCACCTATCCCCAACTATTTAAATATTTTACCAGTCAGAAGATGAAGATAAGATACATCAGGGCAGTTTTCTGGAGAAATCAGACTATAATCAGATAACAAACAAGCCAGATTAATCTTTGCATCTAAACCTAGTAAGGTAAAAGTAAGTTCCTGACACAAGAACTCATCTGATAATGATGTTTGATGATTAGATGCATAGTTAAGAACAAAAATGACTTCTGCTTTATCACCACGACACATAACTCAAAACTTTATTGGCCCTCTTTCACTATCCATACATACATACCCTTCTCTCTTTTCTCCTGCATGATCCCTCTGCGGTGTTCCCCTCCCTGGGCCTCTCCGAGCTGGCCTGCCTTCCCTTTGGCTTTTCCCTCTTCCTTCCTTCCTCAGTTCCTCCACTAATAGCTCCCTTGTTCCTGACTAGTCGGGGCTGCCAGTTGAGCGGTCATTCGTGGAAGATTCATTCGCAGCACGGTAATTGTAAACAGACAGACCAAAAAGAGGGAGAAGGAGAGCGCGAGAGAGACAGACTTGGACAGGAAAAAAAAAAAAATCGAATAGAAGAGGGTCATTTGAAACGTTAAAATCAGACGGCGAGCTCAAGTGCGCGAGCTCTTGACTCCTCTTCTCTTGTCATATCATACTTTTGCGCTTTTCAAATTCTTCCATTCATGGTTGATCTATGGCTTGTTTGACTGCTTAATGTTGCATGGAGTTTTGTTACGCCTCAAACTCCTAATAGAGCCCAGATACACTCCACTGTTGTTTTGCTATTTAGAAATGAGTGTTTGGTGATGTTTGGTTGATGTTCATTTCTTCCAGGCCTCCAGACCCCTTGACTTCGGGCCAAGATCCGTTTTTCATGGTACAATCACAAGAGGCTGGTTATTAGAGGGTCTCTGACTGTTGAAATGAAGAAAGGTGAACATTAATCAAGATCAGTTTTGCTAAGATATTGTTTCAGAGACGTATGTTTTTAAGATTTATACATTGGACACATGCACGTCTTGGCGATTATTTCTTTATTGCTTTAACAATGGAGGACATGCCACATCTGTCAAATCAGGAAAGACTCCTCACGCCTGAAATCCACGAATAGTTTCCTCCAAATGTTCAGTTAGGTCTTGTAGTGTTCTCATCCATTGGCAGACAAGATAACTGTGACTTTTGCTCATCACTTTTCTTAGTGATGTTAGATTGCGTCTCAAATTTGGCATAATAAAGGCCCGCTGGTAACATTACAGCCTTAAAATGTTAGAAAACGCCCTGTATTTTGCATAATCTTCTAATCTTGTGGTGTTTTAGTTGAGATAAGAGCTGGAATTTTCTGATGTGGTTGGGTACAGCAGAATAACTAACGAAATCACTTATATTACACTTACATGATCAGGTTTAACATATATTTAAAACTATATTGTGCATTTTTCTTTGAGCACTCACATTAAACATCTTATATTATGCAAAACCGACTCCTGTTAGCTTTGCACAAGTTAGAATGTTGTTACCTCCTCAAAAACATACCTGGAGTTTTTACACGTTTGCGTAATCTTGCATTATTACTCTGTACATTTCTTTCCACCTTGTGCAGGATTTGTGTGATAAACATGTGTGAATGAAACAGAACAACTCATGGCATGTTTTTGATGAGGAAAGAATATTATAACAGATCAGAAAACATAGTAATATGGGCTCTTTAAATGCCATATAGCTGCATAAGTTTTTGTTCTTGTGCTTTCTACTTTCAATGCTGTAATCTGCAGAAGAGTGCATTTCCCAGCGTTGCCCAGAGACAGGAGTATTTGTTGTTGGCTGGGGGTATCTGTAAACAGTCCAGTAGCGCCCGGCAACCAGACCTGTCCATGACCTCACACGACTCCACAATCTCTCCTCTCATTGACCGGCTTAGTATTCCTACTTTTTATTTGCTCTACTCCCAATCATTATCCAGTTGTGTTCTCACACTAAGCTGTACGTTTATGTAACTCGTACCATGAGAACATCCTCCCGTATCCTGTCCATATTTAGTAGAGCTTTTTTATCTATTCAAAAGATAGTGAACTGGTTCCACGAGTGACGTATGATGGTGGATAAACTTTTTATTATCACCCAAAAGTTCACTTTGAATTAAGTCTGGGTACAGTAAGTTTGCCTTTGTATCTAATACTGTTTTGTGATGCCTACATGCTTTTATAGTTTTATTAAAGTATATCGCTTACTATGTATAGCTTAATGTTTGATGGAGGTCATGTTGGTGATGTTATTTCATTCTTTCTTTATTTTAGGCTCTTGGAAATTTAACTCACCGCATCAAAAACATTTAATTTGACCATTTTTTTTTTTTTTTTTTAATTCATTATGTATTAAAAAAGTACATCATTTCTGTCAAAAAAATGGTAGTAAGTGTTTGCCCACCAGCGCAAAAGTAGGTGATCTGATCCCATCTGTTACCAGAGCATACTGTTGTTGTGTTCTTGGGCAAGATTGGTGGTTGCTGGGGCACAGATTTGCATGCACACTTTTGGCAGTCTAACCCAGCGCATTTTATAAGTGTCTTTCATAACCTTCAGAGACGAGTGCGAAGTTTTGCTGTCATGGTAAAGCTTGCAACAACTAGCATGCTAATGTGCAATGATGCTCGGTCCATTAAATGCATCATTATAGATTCACACAGTACACAGTGAACTTATTTTGACCTCAAGAGCTGATTGTACTGTACTGCATTGGAGCAAGACCTAATCATGTCCTCTGCCTCTCAGAGCCAGTAAACCTGTTGGACTGGTGCTGGACGTCCATTGACTTAACAGTACATCCGCACACACACCTAGAGAGGAAGTAGCTGCTGTGACTCCACATACCTGGCCGTAAACATAGCTGGGTAATCTGTGGCTTTGTGATGCCTGCCCGTGTTTTCACTCACACTGGGCTTTTGTTGCGTGCAGTAAAGATGAGTCAGTTGTTAAGTCACTGCGAAGCGTTTGTGTTCAGATAATGCACTTTCCACACTGCTTATTACCCACACAAAACAACTGGCCCCAAGTGAATGAGGCTTTATTTGGTGTCGGACCAGTTTTATGCATGTTCGCCGCAGAATGAAAAGTATTTGTTGTCTAATGGATGTCTAGCTTTAATTGAGATGTTGCGTGCCACTGAGTGTCTTTCTTGACTGTTTTTTTTCTCTTTGTGAGTAATAACTTCTTGGTGAGGCACATTCTTTCTTCGCCAAATGATTTCCTTCAGCTTGGTGTTTCATATTGTCAAAATAATAAATGCATTTACATGGATTCATTATTTGCAATTTAAGAAAAAAATACATTAAATTAAGTGACATGTAATTTTTCTAGTGGCCTCCATTTCCAGGCATTCCAGGCAAAGCAATTGAAGATAAGCAAGTAGAGATCCAATAAAATACACTTTAAAATGAGAAAGTACACTGACTCATAGGATCATCTTGTAGCTTGATACCTAACGGATACACAAGAAACAATCCCATCTCCAAAATACTTTATGATTCTGCTTACAATATCAAAGCTGAAACGCCTGGAATATCCATTTCCCTTCATTACAGTCAGAGAAACCCACTTCCATATTTCTAAACACATGTTGTTAATACTGGCTGCGGTCTATTCCAAAACCCATGCTGATTTACAAGCTTTAAAACATTGTGAAAGCTAAAAACGGCACAGCTTCGTCTCTCTCTGTCCGTATCCTCACTGAAAACCTTCATTTTGCACTTTGATTACGGTGTACTGTTCCCCGCTAAGACAAACAAAGCACACACTAACTGCTTCAAGGCCAATTGGTCCGATCCCGAGCGAAGGCAGGGGGGACGCACAGAAACCAATTAGGAGACGGAAGCCACTAATTAAAAGCTGCATGCCCTACAGATTGCATCAATTTTATTTTCTTTAGCAATGGCCAGGGCCCGTAATTTGCTTGCTTGTTTGTGCACCGGTGCACATTCCAGGATTTTGTGCACAGAGGCGACACTGTCTATCCAACCCTCTCCGCCGTAGGAATGAGGACAAGGAAAAAAGAAAAAGAGGAAAGTTCCAAAAGAAATCCAAAAGGAGGTTAAGAATAGATGAGGAACTATTCATTAGACTTCAACAAGAGTCTCTTTGCAGAAATGTTTCCCCTTCCTGGATTAGGTTCCATGGATAGCTGCCAATACATTTAGTGTGTTGTGAGTGGGAGATTGCATTATGCTCGAGTGGTTTGGGTGGTTAACCAATCCGCTCGCCTTGGAGAGCTGCAGGGAAAGGCTGAGCACCTGAGGAAAGCCGCAGGGCCGCTCTGATCACAGGGCCCACGGAACACGCTGCCGAACCTGGAACCAATCAGGAATGACACTGCAGAGCCCGGCTTTTTAGGAGACATCTTTTTAACATTTGACCAGATAGAGACGTGGAACTACAAAGAAAAGGCGCAGGGCATAAGTTATAGGGGATTGCACCAAGTTATTAAAGACAACAGAGAAGGCAGTGTTCAAGAGCCGTGTCTGAGTGTTCGTGTAAACATCCTCATTGTTTTATGTCATTACCTAATAACTCTTGGCAGCCTGCTCCTGAGCTGTTGTGTAACTATGACTTCCAATAGTAAGCTCACCAAACTTAAGCCCTAATATTTTCTCTTCATTACTGAGTTGCTGCAAAGTATATTATGCATTTACTTGTATATGAATATATGAATCTAACTATTAAACTGCAACCATATATCTCAGGTCATCTTAAGTCTTTACAGCTTTAGCAAAAACGGATATTGCAGTGCTGGAAAAAACAAAACAAGCTAAGTAACAAATTGATAGTGGTATTGATATCATTGCTGATACTGGAAAATCAAATTAATATCATTTCCCTACCGTTTGATGCTCTGCTTAGCCATTTTGGGAACACATTTCTACCAACTGCAGCCCAGTAAATATGAATATAATACCTAATTTTAAAAGTCTGAATCTACAGAATTATAGCACTTAAATGTCACTTTTTCACCCATATTGCACTAGAAATTGTTTGTGATACTTTTAAACAAGAGTGGTACATACTGTATTATCCACAGTGGAGTTACTCAGGAAAAATCTAATTCAATATTTCAGTCCCAGAACCTGTTTAGTATTTGCCTTGTTTTGAGTTCATATTTCATCAAAAGTCAACATGGATGTTCTGAATATTTGTCACTGCCTCGGCCCACTGCTCCTCTGAGACAAACTGGGCCCGGGATGAAGAGGGAAAAGTCTAAAGGAAATAACTTAAACCTTGTGTCTTCCTTTTCCATTCCACCTAATGCTTTTTCCAGGCGCTCGACGTTCAAAGTCGATTTTTCGTGTACCCTGCTCATCGGATGTCAGGAAATGTACAAAACAGGATAACACAACATCAGGTATTTCATATGAAGACATTTAAGACACACCAGTAAAGGTTAGGCCATTTCCATGATGTCAGATGCCTGAGCACTAGTGTTTTCAGAATAAATTCTCATAAAGGTGCGTTCATTTAGATTTATGAATGTATTTGAGTTGTTTGGACATATTGCTAGAGAGGTAGATTCAACAGACAAGCTAAGTTTAGATTTGTATGTTGATTTGCTCAGCTTAATTCTAATCAGTGAGGTCAAGATCACTCATGTATTTTATAATCATAATTATTGAGTTCATTTTTTAAATTTTTCACTTTAAAGGTGCACTGTGTAACACTTGATGGAGGGTTCATCGTTTGCTTCTCTCCATGGAACACTTTTTCCACAATTTTCCACAGTATGGAATTACACTTATTTATCTCTAAGGAAACACCAGGTGATGCCATAGAGGTGAGTTACGTGTCAGATCTGTGAAGAGGCGGACCTACGCACAATCATAATACATAATTTAAGTCAATAAAAATACACATTCTTGAGCAAATGCCAGATGGATTTGTTTTACGTCAAACCCTGACTTTCCAGACAAAGCAAACGCATCTCCATGGAGGCAAGCAGATCGCGGTCCCTCCAGTAGAAAAGTTACACAATGCACCTTTTAACATAACTTATTTTTCAGTCATAAAGTTTAGTCAGATACTGGAGAATCAATCAAATGTGAATGAACATGACTGTGAACTTTCATTGTTTGGTCAAAGTGTCAATAAGTGAATAATGGTTAAAGCTGCCACCCTACTCACACTAACCCCAACCTTGGCCTTCGTTTAGGCTCATCTGTGCTCTCTGGTCTTCTGCTATCAGGCCAAAGTTGGACACTGTCACCCTGCAGTTAGGTAGATACCATAGTGATGCTTTTTGAAACAATTCCAAGGGCCGGTCGGTGAATAATTACAAGTGGTGTCATTAAATGATGTTTGCAATCACAACACTAAAGTCTGTGACATCCTTAACTCCAATGTGTTAGAAAGTTGAACCATTTTTATTGTAGTTTCTGCCAGCATATGGTCTTTGCACCTGCTAGCGCACTAAAAAATGTAGTTTCATAATTCACTGTCAACATTCAAATTCACAATGTTTTCATTCACCAGTGTTTTTCCTCTTGACAATTACAGCAAAATGATCTGTATGCCTTCCGGAGAAAAAAGAAGAAAAAAAACAACCCAAAATCGCGGCAGCCCACTAATTTTAGATGGACGTGATTGAGCCCGGAGGCCAAACGGGATCAGGCCCACATCCGTCGAAAGCCAGGGCTGCTAATTCTAACCATAACATCGCTAACATATGTTTTGCTGTGCCCAAGTGCTGATTTGAGAGCTGCTGGAAGCGGGGCTGCAGGCCCGGTGCATGGGACCATTCTTTCTTGTGGCATGTTCTGTGGATATTGGCGCACAGTGTGTATATTTATAGAGGCTGGGTCATGACACATGTACACGGACTACTTGTTCTTTCTTAAGGACAGGAGCAGCAGCCACTTGCCAGGGTAAAGCGTGTGCAGTCAGTGGTGTATAGGGAATTTTCAGTTGGTGCGATATTTGCTTATAGGCGCGTTACTTGATTTTTAGAGTCTTAAAAATGTGGAAGGATTATATCTTGTTCATTTTTAAAAAGTTTGCTTCCTGTTTTGCAGAGGATAAATTGTGATTCAGTAAAGTAGCGTGAATACTTCAGGAAAATTGTCCAAAGATGATGCTATGTTGCCATTTGTACCCATTTTATACATTTTCTGCTAGTGTTATATTCCTTTTCAGATGCTTAAATTGGATTGAATTTACCTGCATATTTCAGCTGAATATTTATACTTTAGCACTATGCCATTCCTGGTTTGAATCCACTTCCAAATAGAGCCATAAAAGTCAGTATAAATCTCTACAAATAATTTCTGTGATTGCAAATTACTTTTTCATTAAGGTGTATTTTGTCTTCATTACATTACCATTATCATTATGGTCCTGAAAAGATCTTTCAACCTGCTCTGTTCGGACAAATTTAACATCCACCTGGCCTCTGTTTCGTCACACCACTTTACTGTTTCCATATTTGGCCTGGGAACATTATTACAATGAGTTTATTAGACAAATAGTTTGAGGGTTAGTTTTCAGTCATCGCGTGGCATGATAATAATAGAAGGAAATAATTCTGTGTGTCCTGTAGAGTTTGAAGTCCAAAGCTCCGGAGGAAGTACGCGGTCAGGGATAGGAAGTTGTTCTATTACTGTAGTTATGCTCTATTGATGTTCGGCCCAAAATAATAAAGCGCTTGGACAAAGGAGTTTATGGTTGAATCTGAGTCATGCTGGCTGCTTGCGCACTGTTCACACGTGTATTTAGGTATTACATCCAAAAATAAGCAAAACAGGAAATTCTTAACATATATGGCATTTGACCTTTGCACAGTTTTATTGTTCCAAAGAGGCTTCAGTGCTGTGAGATTTTAGTTCTCAAAGACAACATTATTATTTTGCAATCTGTGTTTTGTGAAATTACTTTTTTGAGCTATTTGGTTAGTAGTTTCAGCTCTATTTTGAAGGCCCTGTCCACAGTTTTGCATCAGTAAAGATATATTATTAAACAAGCTCCTGCAATGTGCTGTCTGCATCAATAAGACATGCATTTTATTGTCTGATAATCAGGAAGTTCATGTTAGCATGCTAGCTGTTTGCTTTACAGTCACAAAACTCCGCTCCAGTCCCAGAGAGTCATGAAAAGGGTGAATAATTATGATGCTCAGCCTACATAATGTAACATTGGCATTAGAGTTTTATGTTTAAACTCATCTTTTATTGTTAATAAATCTGGATTTCTGCACGTATTTTTCCACGTTTTTGAATAGGGTTTCTATTTTTTTCTATTGGAAGACATCATACAGTGTTCAGTTGTTGTTTTTTTGGGGTTTTGTTTTTTTTTGCAAACTTAATTTTTTATTTTTCGATTTTGAAATTTTACATAACAAAAATAAATAGAAAAAAAAATAGACCAAGAAAGCAAAACCCTCCCACACTCCCACCCTTCTCTCCACATTCAAATGAAACAAAGCTACGCAGAAAAAAAAAATGTGGCAATCAAACAACTGTCACTCAAGTCCAAATCTTGTCAAAATGTTCAAAAGGTGTCTACATCTGTTCAGCAACTTAAACTTTATACAACATTGGCTTCTTACAACGAATTTAAACTGCTATTCAGGCATCATCTTCTTTTTATCATCACAGAAGCCATGTTCATATGCCGACTCTGTTCATTTAGCAGACACAGATGCAAGATAATTCTGCCTTTGAAGCTGGAATTAAGAGGATCCAAGCACCAAACTGACCACAACACAGCAGAGAAGCTCTTCACTGGGGGGCTGGAGTCTCCCCGCCGACTCATCCCCCTCGTACCACCCACCTCTCCGGATCACAGTGACTTCATTAGGATGGCATGCTGTTTTTGCCAATGTGGTTCCAATCGCAGGTCCAAAACTGTACATACACACACCCCGCAGGAAATGCAGCTGGGTGACAGAAAAAAAAGAGCGAAGGAGGTGAAGAGGAGCGGAGGAAAATAAAACACATGTGAGGCGACGCGTAAGGGGGCGGGGGCATGATTAACGAGACCGACACTTTGAAGACAGGAAGACACCTGGCCACCATCTTGTCTCAATGGGCTTCGGACAGGCGGTAAAGCTTTAGTGTGTAGGAATTAAGATCAGCACATCTCGAGAGGTTTTAGCACGAAACCCCCGGCCAGATGGGCATAAGGATGGAAGTGTGCAATGTATCAAGACAATGTGCAATGCCCTTTAGCCTGCTGACTTAAGGGGAAAGAAAGCGTGAGGTATTTAACACTGCAGGTGAATAGCAACATCTTAAATTAAAAAAAAAAAAACCCAACAATCTAAATTTACTTTACATAAATCACAAAATCACAAAATTGACTCTTTACTATTTCAGTAAACTTTTGGAATAAAAATTCTAATTTTGTCTAATCTTTTGAAGTAAAAAATTTCTTAAATCAGACTAGATTAGATACATTGTTAAACAAGCTCCTGCAATGTGCTGTCTGCATCTATAATACATGCATTTTATTGTCTGATAATCAGGAAGTTCATGTTAGCATGCTAGCGGTTTGCTTTACAGTCGCAAAACTCCGCTGTAGTCCCAGAGAGTCATGAAAAGTCATAAAGAATAAGTTCATTGTGGTGAATAATTATGATGCTCAGCCTGCATAATGTAAGATTGACATTAGAGTTTTATGTTTAAACTAATCTTTTATTGTTAATACATCTGGATTTCTGCTCGTATTTTTCCATCTAGAGATTAGATATCAACAAATCCTCCTTTTTTTTTAAAGGAGTTAACGTTATGTCTCTATGCAATGCAATCTGAGAAAAATGACTTTTAATTTACTCCTATATATACTATCTATATCAATTTATGGATACAAGTTCTTTACATTAACTGATAAAACATATTTTGATGCAGTGATGTCAATGTTTTTTCCATATGAAAGCCTGCATATGGATATTGAACTGGAATAACCTAAATTTGGAATCTGAAAAATATTTTTTTTTGCAGTTGTAAAGCCTGTCCAACATTCATTCCTTGAAACAAAACATAGTGTAAGGTTGATCCCATTTTAGGTAAACGATTGTAGCTGGTCTAATGATTTTTGGAGGCCAACCAGAATGAGTTGGATTCCAGACACTATTTTCACCACTTAAAATATGATTAGGTTCTGGCTGAAACTATTGTGCTATTTTTATAGTCTTATATTTTTCTTTAATTTATGTGGTCCTTGACACTGTGCATGCATGTCAACCCCGACTGTTTGAAATGTTCTCTGTGCATAAGGTTTTATTTATATTCCTGTGGAGACAAGTAGGTGGCGAACCCTCTAGCAGAAGTTACACAGTGTTTTAAAAGTTCGTATTACGTTTCTCAGCATTGTATTTGGAAGATGAGGATCCAGATTCACAATAAATGGCCTTGAACACTCTTGATTTTAAGTTAAACAACCTTGGCTTAGCATTGAACCAGCGTTTTATTAGGACCAGAGAGGAAGTTTACTCGGTACAAGAACAACGTCCAAGCTACTTATTGGCTGCTTGTATAGTCATTTGTTTGGATTTACCGCAACCACACAAGGATTTCACTCATGTGT
>KN489588.1:37773-56257 GCA_000787155.1 Scartelaos histophorus
GTTCAGACTGGTTCACGTGCCAGATCTATAATGCGTTCCTCGGGGCTGAGAGCTGGCTGAACTCTGGACCGCGGTGCTCCGGGAGAGGAAGTCCCAGGCCTGGGGAGTTGCAGACATCCTGTTATGGAGCAGTATTGGCTGCGATCAGGGCCGGAGCACACCACCTGCAAGAGCGTTGGAGCACATCTGTCATTGGGAAAGAGCATCTCAATGTCACATAGCGTACACACATCCTCACGACCACTCACTGGATTGTTTCCGCTATAGCAGGGTAGAACATTTTCTCATGCATTTTTGGGTAGGACGGAGATTTTCCAGACCAGTGCCATGACTGAGAGGTTAAGAATGGAATCATCTATTATAAAATAAGTTCTTAATATAGTTTTATTACTCAGTGGTGCGTAGAACATTTCAAAATAGCTACTAGTCAAATAAATAGATAGTGTGCTTTACAATATAATGAGCATATATACTATATTTTATGGTTAGTATGTACATTTAGATTTTCAGTTTTTTAAATTTTGCTTCATTTCAGCTAAGGAAATTCTCAATGCAAACTGCCCTGAACAGAAAGTTCCCATTGATTTGCCCGAACCTTGAGTGTTTCCTATCAAATCCATCATATCCGGACACATAATCCAAACTCCCCTTTATATCTCAAGTGCTCAGAGCCATGACACAGTGTTGGCTTTCTGACTGGGCCAGACTGTCCCTGCCGTTCCCTGGAGCTGATAGGGCAGGAAGTCCGCTGGAGATAGGGCCCACTTGGTCCGGGCTATTTAGGACGACAGGAAGGGGCTAGTGTCTGTCTCTGCCCCCCTCCTGCTTCCTTGATTGGCTCGCTCTGTTTATTTAGAGTCATTCTCAGCAGTCCAGCTGTATTTGAAGTCTTCCCATGTCCAAATGGCCAACTTTTTATGCTAATTGAATTATAGTTTTTTGTTGCACTCATAGTGTTTTATTTCTCATTGTTGTACAGCTGCTCCAAAACCTTGTGTAAAACTTAAACTTTTTGGACACAGTAGCTCACCAATCACAATATAATATAATAAAGTAAAAAAATTTAAAATAATAAATGGTAATTATAGATTCTAAACAAGTAGCAAGAAAGAAAGCAAGAGACAGGTGTCAAATAAGGAATAATTATATGAATGTATATGTACTATGTGCTATATTTAAGAGGTTATAGAAAGGCAGTGCAACAATGATATGATGATTGACAGGACACATGGTTATACAGTTGTAGGGAGTATTAACTGTTACATAAAAGTGAGTTGTTGTATAGAATATGGTATGAATGTGGTCCTGTATCTTTCACTAAATATTTCCACAAAATTATGAATTTATATTATCATAAATAGTTTTAAAAGTAGGTTATGACAAATCAAAATGGGTGGCTGTAAGGGGGCTCCACTCCTAACCTCAGAAAATCGCCAATAGACTTGGTATGTTGACTTCAAAGAGGCCGATCTTCAAACCAAACTAGTGCAAGATGGTCAGCTGGGATCAAAACGAGCATGAACTCCCGCATTTGTCAGCCCCGTGACTTATATGCATTCTGTCCTGTTTGAACCTGTGTTTTTGTCAATGGAGGGTGGTCAACTACGAGCTTTTGTGAATGACAGCCCACGCGTACTCCAGGCAGAATATAGACTGTTGCGTTGGGCACAAAAGTTCGCAAACAGGAAAAGATTCAGTCGCTGTATTCTTTATGCCTTTATCTTCCCGCCTCTTTCCCATCACGCCCCCCACCCCCCAAGACCTGACGCTAGCTTGTCTGAGTGGCCTTTTGCCATGCATTCCTCCCCTTTCTGTTTGGCCTCTGTCTCAGGAAGTGGCCCAATTAGTGGATAAACACCATGGAGATGATGGGGAACAGGAGGTGGGGTTCTGGGGGGCTGGTAGATGCGGGCAGGGGGAAGTTTCAGTGCCGAGGCAGGGGGCTCCAATTAGGACTGGGTGCTTACAGTTTCGCATTGTTTGTTGTTATTTTGTTTTTGTTTTTTAGTTATTTTTCTCGCCAAAAACGGCAAATTAGTTGTATCTTTCTGTTTTCTGGGTAGATGAAAAGCTTAGTTGCCTTTTTGGGCCAACAGTATCCATTCCCCCCTTCCATTTCATTCATATAGGCAGGAGAGGTATATATTGCCCATGTACAAAACAATACTGCACCATAAGGATCCTAAATAGCTGAAGGATTTGCGATAATGTCCATATTTTAGATTGATTGGAGAATCCAGAGCCCCCAATGGAAATTCAGCCAGATGCAGGGTCAGCTAGGAGGCAGGAGTGATATCCAGTATGATAATCAGTGTGAAGTGAAGCCAGTCCCATATTTAATGGTGCTGTATTATGCGCAATTTACTCTTTAAGCCATGTTAGAATGTCGTAACCTCATCAGAAACATACCTGGAGTTGTGTTTTGTTTCATTCTCACATGTTTAATTATTAGCGTGTCTCCAAAACTCAAAATGCTCTTTTCCACCTTATGTCATAAAGCTGGAGTTTTCAGGTTAACAGCTAGATTTTACCTTTTGTTCAGTAGAAACTGTCGATTTCAGGGCTGAAATCATCCAAATGAGTCTAATGAATGTGGATAGAATTTAAAAACACAGTGGATTACTTCCTGTAACAGTTTTCTGGGCCCTTTAATATATGATCAATCATTAGAAATGCATTATGTTCAAATCTTAAATGCACTGTACCTGTTGTTTTAGGGTCAAAATGAGACTGTTGTGTGCCGTCTGCAGTTAATTCAAGTCTTTTTTTTTATTTTAATTGTCTGCAAATGTGGAAGTAGTAAGCTAGCAGTTGTTTTGCTTAATACACTCATCATCGAGTATCTTTGTACACATTCTTTCCTATGTATCATTTACCAGCACAACTTCACCTAATCATGAGCCCACATTCCATCCACAATAAATTAGATTAGACCAGAACACTCTTTTCCCTTTTGGTAATTAGATTGACTGAGCTGACCCCTTTGCCATATTACTGCAGTTTCACCCGGCAAACATGTACTTTGCATTCCACCTCCGCTGTCAATGTGCAATTACGAGGACAGTGGAACCCAATAGTTAGATAAACAGGCGTTATCCGATACGCATAAATTACACATGTGCGCTCGAATTCTCCACGCAGCGGCCACTTATGCACTCAAGATAGTCTAATATTAATACACGCCACTGCCAAAATGTCTGAAAGGTTGAAATTCTTATTGAGATAGCAGGAAGGAGGCCCAGTCAGGATATACTTTTTTTTTTTCTCCTCTTTCTCCATTTCCTTGACTTGGTGGCTGCACGGTGTGAGCAGTATTCCATCTGGCTGTCAGTGCTGATGAGTTACAGTGAGCGGTCCCTCGGAGAACCAAAAGGATGCAGAGGAGAGCTGGAAAAGCAGTTTGCTCCTCTTTACATGCTCCACACCTTTGAGTCGGGACTTCAGACTGCAGGGTTATAAGTCATCTCGCTCCAGGACACGGTTCTGCGCAGAGGGGGGAGATATCAGTGTAGTGTCTGGTACAGAGATCCACCAAGAGATTGTTTAAACATGAGTATGATTTTTTTCAACTTATTGTGTGGTACATTACTCCAGAGTTCATTATGTTCTAATGTTCTAATTTGTATTTGAATGCAGACAGGTGAAGCACTTGCATAAATAAGGTTTAGTAGTAGTTCCTAGTCATAGCTAAATAGTCCTGATCACAAGTTGAGTTTGAGAAGGTGCATCTAATTATCAGCTGTATGGAAAGCAGTTTTCTAAAGACATTTTTATATGATTTAACAATAAGAAATCTAAAGTCATAGGGCTACGAGTTGAGTCTGAAATCATAGTCCTTGAGTCAAACTTTGCTCTCCATTGTAGTACTAGTAATTCTAGTAGTGGTAGTGGTAGTAGTAGGGGTAGTAATACTAGTGGTGGTAGAGGAGTATTAGGAATAGTATAGTTGAAGTTTTTTATTTCCAATATATTTTAATCTCTGTACAATAGATGTCTGTATCTATGACACAACACACAAATGAGTCTAAATAGTTTGTTTGGACATAAAGATTTAGTTTCTGTCCAAACAAAATGTCTTTTTGGCAACCTTTTTTATTATGATACATCTACCTTTCTGGGCTCAAACTTCTGTTCATCTACCTCCCAGTTTGAAACTGTTGTTCCATTATTTCCATTATACCATTTCTCACTTGCTTTTACGGCCACGCTTGTGTTTATGTTGGAAAAGTGTGATATTGGGGAGTTTAGATAATGCAATAACATACTTGCCATAAACTCCTCCCATATATTACCCAAACTCTAAGAACACTGCTCTGAAACAAGCTAAATTACATGTCAGAGTGTTTGCCAAATAAACAGTCATTTCCGTCCAGACCCAGGAAAAAAGTGGAAAACACATTCCACCCACTGAAATTGGGATTCCTCTGTGAAAGTCAAGCTATTTATGGTATGCACCGCTCTCCGCCCCTGACACATCCGGCACATTCCGCCTTTTTCCACATCCCTGACTGACACTAAACGCCACCTCTAGCCCCAACCGCGAGCCCAGATTAAGTCTGACAGGCAAATAGACGCTCCTTAGCTCGCGATGGCTCTCGTGTTGTCATAGGCTTGAGTTCATAGTGAGATTTATAGGCCTGGAGTGTACAGTACCAAGGGGGCCAAGCAGTGCGAAGTGGGCTGGGACCAAGTTAGGGGGCTCTATAAAGGTTGTAGGTTATAAATACTTGACAGCGTAGTAAAAGTGTCAGAGTCTTCCTGAAGCAAGCACATGAAAACACATAGGAGCTGCCCTGGGGCTCGGCCTCCGCAAATGCTACATCCCCGCCCACTCACCTATTTCTGACTGCTGGCTTTTGTAAACAGGAAGCAGAATGTCAGCCTGTTATTGGCTCAGGGTGAAGTTTGATTTATGGCAGGACACTGTCAGGTGATGGGTGCTTATTGGGAGTCGTATATTAACGGCTGAAGTGGTGTCCAAATGTTAATTGAGTCATTTTAGGTATGTGGAAGTGTAAATTTTTAACAACTGTCCAAGGTGAGTTAGGTGAGTTAGGTAAGAAAGTTGTTTTTTGTGTGGTTGCCGGTGCAGACAGCGTACTAGGCCCTATTTGTTATCCTCAAAAAACACCCATCACCCTATTCAGGTCAAACCCAAGGCCCAGAATGTGTTTTGTGGTATAAGTTGTTTAGCCATAATCACATCTCTGCCAGATCTCCATCAAATATGAGTTGACTGTTACCATACAATATTGTCTTTCATGTTATTTCTGCACCTGTCTTCAGAGCCCTGCCTCACACAGTGAACCTGCATACACCACTGACACCAGCCTGTCTGCTGCTGATCCCCAGTTCTGATAGGAAAAACACATACTGGTACCTGAACCCAAGTGTGAGAAAGACACTGCCTGGCCAAAAACAAAAAGTTGCCACCTGGATTTAACTAAATGCTCTGATCTGGGGTTGCTGCAGTTGGTCAGGTGTAGGTTCAGCAACAGTTTGTGCTCAAAGAATGAAGTCAGCTGACTAATATACTGAAAGGCCAGGTTTTTCCATCAGTGGATTTTTTTCTTCCCTGATGGCACGGTATATGACGAGATGACAATGTCAGGATTCATAATTTTCACTCATGGATTGGCCACCACAGAGTCCAGACCTTAACCCCATTGAGAATCTTTGGGATGTGCTGGAGAAGCTTTGCACAGCGCTCAAACTCAACCACCATCAAGGCAAGATCTTGGTGTAAAATTAACTAAACACTGGGTGGGAATAAATCTTGTGACATTGCAGAGGCTTATCGAAACAATGCCACAGCGAATGCACGCCGTAATCAAAGGCAGTGGTCTGGTCGGCCAGTGTATCTAGTGCATTATAAATCCTTTTAGTCCTTGTAACTTTTATGGAAATCATTCTAAACATAAATGGTTATTTTAATAGCCATAGAATCCTCATTTAGCATTTTATTTATTTGTTTTGGAAAAGGGTTATCAGATGAAATCTAACTTGAGTTCTTGTTTACTGGGGCTAATTTGACTCTACATTGTTCCCTTGTCCCTTCATCAGTTAGTTTGGTTTGATTAAATGGTACCCAAGATCTGTCACATTCCTTTAATACATATTTGACATTAATGTTTTTGCTTTCACAAAATGTTTTTGTTTTTGTTTTTTGTGAGATATTGTCATACTTTATTTTGCAATACATTATGAATGTTGGCAAAACGCTGGCAGCATGTAATCATCGATGTATTCACTCCCTTCCTCATTCTAATACCTTGCATAACATTTGTCATTGTTTGACAAAGCCCTTCTTAAACGATTTGTCAGGTTATGTTTTTAAGGGCCCATAAAAGGGCTATTTTCTGATCTTTGTTATAACGTTTCCTCTTCTCAAATATACCCGTAAGTTGTGTTTTGTTTTCATTATATAAACCCTGCATATTTAGGCTGAGTTCTCTCAAACAGAAAACACCTTGTGATGTCGTGGTAATACAGGAAATGCTCCACTGTGTTTTTAAACTCCAAACGCCTTCTCTAGAATCATGTTGATAGTTTCAGTTCTGTAACTGTAAGTTTCTAATGAACTTAAAGTAAGAGGTATAGCTGTTAACTTGAAAATGACCACTGCATGACATCACAAGGTGGAACAGTATTTTTATCTCTGGAGACGCAGCCGGCCTAATAATCCAGGATTACTCAAACATGTGTGATTGAAACAAAACACAACTCCAGGTATATTTGTGATGAGGTAAGCGCATTACAACATGGCTTAAAACTCACAAGAGTCAGTTTAGCTTAATATGGGCCTTCTAAGTGATACATAGTGGACTGCCATGCGTACTATAACTTGTAAAATAATATTATATGAACCATGATCCATATTGAGAGTGTACAGTGAGCCCTGTTTCTTAGCGTGCCCTTGCGGCATTCTTTGACTCAGGGAGCAGTGGTGCGCCGATGCACAGGGACATGTACATGCAGCTCCTGGTCTCAATAGCACTTCCTGGCGTGTGAAAGACAAGCCTCCTCCTCTCTTCCTCCTTCCTGGGCCCGCTCAAAGACTCTTGTTTGCCATTCTTGCGAGCAGCCTGTGAAAGGGGAGTCAGTGGAGGGAGGAGGAGGAGGAGCAGGGCAGGAGGGAGGGGGGAGATGGTGGTGACAAAAAGACAAGGAAGGAGCGGATGGGTATTTGCCAGGTGTTCCTTTTGTGCGTCTCACCTTGCACTCAGCCATGGAGAGAGACACACACACAGGAAGGTGGGAACAGATAGGGAGCAGGACTGCACTGTAAAAAAGAAAACGTGCATGAATTATTTACAGTGGAGTAAAGTCAAGTAACAGTAAATAAATATCAAAGTAGGGCAGTGCAAAACAAGAAAACAATTATCAATATTCCCCATGTATTTATCATTTTATTTTACTTTATTTTATCTTAGATTCTGACAATAGCAAGAAACAGGTGTCAAATCAAATAAGGCATACAATTCAAAAAAATATATACATAAATAAATAAAATATAAAACAATATTAATTAATTTGCTGAAAATAATTTGCATTTAACATTAGAAAGTCAGATTTCTAAATTCTGTTCCAAACCACATGCTTCTCAATTTAAAGACCCAAGCATATTGATCAGGTGGTTTAATTATAAAATATGCAGTAATCTTGCTAAAGGCAACTAGCATGCTAACGCAATTCCTAATTATCCATAAAACACTTCATATTTATGTTATGCAGCAAACACTGATTCTGACCTTAAGAAATGAGGAAAGTACATTTTGCCCTAATATGTGGCAAAAATGGGAAAATAAGGTACAGGTCTTTTACGTTTTCGTTCTCAAACTCCAGTTTTTAGTTTTTCCAGCCCAAATTTCTAATGTTAGACCAATAACATGACAACTATATAGCTTAAAGTTAACATGATGACTATATTAGATGAAGTTAACATAACTATATTGCATGAAGTTAGCAGCGTTACATTCAAACCACGTCTTTAACTTTACTCCGCAGTTGCAGTTGGAGTCCTGTGAATGTTATTATTTTTTAGAGTGCTGACAAAGACAATCCGGGAGGGGGAACTAAGCCTGCAGATCCTTCCATTCTTCCACAGAGATAATCTCGAGGAAAGGTGCTTGCAGCCCACATTTCGGAGGGTGTGTGTCTCATATTTATCCAGCCCCGGTTCACGGCTTTTATGCACGCTTTGATGCACCAGCGATAAACAGCTCCTTTTTTCGCACAGCCCATCTACAATGCCTTATCAACAACCCCGATCACGAGCAGGACCGCAACTGCCTGCTCAACCTGAACTCTCAACGGCTTTCGTGATACCAGCAGTTTTTCATTCATCTCAATTCAATTCTCAAATAGCCCCCCCATCCAGAGTGAGGTCAAGTCCAAACTCCGTGCATTGCTCTAATTGCTATGATCAGTTTTCTGAAGCTGCTTAACTGGTACTGCAGGGGATGTAAGTATAGATAATAACCACAAATTAGACCCCATCTGCGAAACTTTTGCCCAAATGATCCTTATCTCGCAGGACTTTTTCACTAAGAGCGGATTGTACACAAAATTGCAACCACATGCCAGCCTGCAAACAAGTAAGTGTTGCTTGTTTGTGATCGCTAGACTGGCTTACCACTATTGAGCTCCTATAGTTTCTCAATACTTCAGCAAGATGTTTTTCATTACGAGTACAGTGCATGCAAGTTCATTATAATGTACCTTGGGCAGTTGGATTCTCAAAGATTTCCAGTGTTTACAGATTCACAAAAACACACCTTGTTTCTCTTGAAAGAACAATGTTATAATGTTCCCTCATCAACCTGGTATTCATGGTTACTACGCTAACATTACCACAACTGAAAATAATTTATTGGAAACATCCCAGGACCTTCTTGCTGCTTCGAACAATGCATGTGGTAAGGTGCGCAGTGGTACAGTCTCTTTCCACACAGCAAGAAGGTCCTGGGTTGGATTCCCAGACCGGATAGGGCCTTCTGGGTGGAGTTTGCTTATCTTCCCCAGTTTTTCCGATACACTGGATAAAGAAGTGGACTATGGGAGTGTGCTGTCACCCATAACGTTCAGTTCCAGTCAAGTTAAGCTCACTGGGGTTGGAGTTATTTGGAATAGGATTTGATTTACGAACAAAACAGCGGAATAAAAACCCCAGGATCACGTAGAGTGGGTTGCTATGAACATTTTAAGACCAAAATGACGGGTCTGACAGCAGCAGTTATGGCTATGATGTTATTTCATTGCCAAGTTAATTTGATGTTGATGGAACAAGACGTACACCCATGCGCACTTCCTGTTTTGGAACGTGACGGCTAGCAGGTTAGCTATGTCCATTCATATTTAGTCTATGGTTCTCCCTTACTTGTCTAAAAGAGGCTGGTCAGAAAAGCAGAGCATGAAGCTGCAGAGATCACAAGTAAAGATCCCTACCTTTACGTTGCAATGATAAAATCTTGGTTAGAGTTTGTCAATTTAGCATATTGTTGCAGGAATTTTGGCGTATGCTCTGCAGCTTTTAAAAGATTTTCTGTCCCTAAGGTTTTATTGGACAGGACGGATGTGGCGTGAAATGAGGAGAGAGACATAGACACATTCGGAAAACTGTTGTGGCTGGGACTCAAACATACCACGACAATACGATAACCACATATGTGCAACCTCTAACCGCCATACAAGCCTACACTTTACTGTACAAGAGGCTTTCACTATTGTCGGAAGGAATCGAGGTCTTTACTTACACATACCGTTCCAAGTGTTATCAACCCATGTTATTCTCCTTCCAGATTCCCAAAATGGTGGTGACTGGACACTTTTCCTCTCCCGAGCGCAAACATGTAACTCGAACTTTCCTGCCGATTTAATTTCGTGCATGCCTTGGCCATCGCAAACCTGACCACAGGATGTTGTACTGAGCCCTCAGTTCCTTTTTGGACAGCTCGACTACCGTTTATTATGAGATGAAAAGTACTGCCAAACTCAACAGTGACAATAACCACCACTCTTCGTCCAACCTCGCTAATAATTCAAATATCTGCTTTGAGATGGAAGAGTGTCGACTTTCAGTTTGAGGTATGTTAGTTTAGAGATTAGACTGTCGACAGCATGCAAATAAGTCTGTTCCATCTATCTTTAGCTACAGCCTGTTGTCGTAGCCTTGCCAAGGGGAATCTCCTAGATCCGGACCAGTTACACAATCGCAGGTGCGGTTAGTTTGAATTTCTTCGAGTAGAGTCATGACATAAGTACAAGCTGGCACACTTTTCTTTGTTGGCCAGTTCCAACCAGATTTGCACATTGCATAAACAACTCCAACACAACTTCCATTCTGCGTCACTGTAGGCTTTTCAGACACATGCTCATAGAAGGAGAGACTCTTGTGGTCCGTTTGGATGTTTTAGTGATTAGTTTACAAGCATGCATTGTTCTGACTGCATTGGTATTTATTGTATTAACAGAAGTAAAACTCTGTAATTAGCATGTAATTGAGAAAACCACATCTTAATAGCGCTTGAGAAAAACCTGTAACTGATCATACATTGCGAAACAATCACGGGTTTAGTTCACAGTCAGTATTCTGATAATGACACCAGTAGTTAAATTGTTTATGTTTTAGTATTGTTGTGACTATTGCCAATTAAAGTTCATATGACAGGTTAGGATACTCATTTTACTAAAACATAGTTAACATAATTACATGGTAAGATATACGTAGACTTAAATGCATAATTATGGCAACCATTATGCTAACAAAGGGCCAGTGTAAGTCTAAATTGCAGCATAGTTATGATGACTGATAAATGACAGCACCTTTTTTTGTTAAATGAAGGTTTAAACTGTCAAAAAAAGCCTTACTTGGGAGTAAATCCCTATATTTTGGTTGGAGTTTTAGGTGTGGATGACATTGGTAGGACTGTTCCATTTTAAGACTCATTGCTAGTTCCTTAATTTTTTTTTATTGTTCTTCTCAAGCTCATGACGCAAGTTGCGACTTAGCTGATGTAAAACTGTAATAAATATTTACCACTGGTACTATTCCACCAAAACAATACTTGAAAATCTGTAATATCCACTTTAAAGGTCCTATATTTGACCCTTGAAAATTTAACCTTGCTTTGACTCAGCTTTGAGCAATGTTTAAATAATTTTACCTATCAAAAAACATACTGGAGTTGTGTTTTGTTCCATTCACACATGTTTAAGTTATCCTGCATTATTAGTCTGTCTACATCTCCAAAGCTCAAAATGCTCAGTTTCACCTTATAATGTCACGCAGCTACCTTTTATCTTTTGTTAAAACTTAGTAATCCCAGGTCTGAAATTATCCAAGTGATGCTAGAGAAGATGTATGGAGTGGACACAGTGGAACACTTCCTGTATTACCATTTTCAGTTTGAGAGAAGAACTCAGCCCACTCCAGGAATGTTTTGATGAGGAAACAACATTATAACATGCATCAGAAAATAACCTACTATCTGCCCTTTCAGTTGGCTATGTTGCTCTAAATTGGCCCAGTTCATTCTGTAATGGCATTTTCAGGATGTGGGTGTCTAATTTCATCATATGGAGCGAAATGTCCAACTTCTGGTCATTTATTCAGATTTAAACCATTAGCTATTTACCTTACAATGGTAGAGTCAACTGTCGGGCCAGTTCACCAGGAAGCACAAGGACCAATAAAAATGAGTCTGAGGGCCACATTTAGCCCTGGGCCCACAGCTTGACCACCCCTGTAGAGTCTCTTCCAGGTTACTAATCGGGAAGATATGGACAAATGGCTGCATCCCACCATAAAAGCAGCAGCGCAAATATGATAAAAATACACTTTTCAGAAACGCACCTTGCTATGTTAGGCCCTGTTGTTCACGTAATAAAAACAAAGTGTAGGAAAAGCACATATAATTGGAGTCACACGAGCTAAACAGGGCAGCCACAAGATTATGTCTCGCTGCTAACCACTGTGACTAAGACTACATCCAGCTTCCATTCATGTCTGTGGAGCATGATTCAATTACAGCCAGCTTACTGTAAGACAAATACAGAAATAGACCGTATTTGTCTTAGTGCTGGGGCCGGCTAGTGTTACACTTAGCCTACCCAAGGTCACAAGACTGTAAAATAATCCCCCATGTAAAAGGAAGGATATGTCTCTGCAAACAGGGCGTTGCTGACTTTGCTGAAAAGATAGGGCTGGATAACACTGTTCTAAGACTCCAATCCATAATCGTGGACGGGTCATATCGCCGTGATTGAGTTGTATTAACCCCGCCCTCTGTGTGAAGGACAGTTGTGTGTTCCCGGTTAAGTGGGTATACAAAACAAATGTACACATAAAACTTGTGTTCTCTTGCCCTATTGTATTAGAGCCCGTATACTGTAATTATGTACAAGTAGGTACTAGTGTTTACTAATACCTGCAGTACGAGTTATTTAGCAATATAATAGCACATTTTAACATCTCTAAACCTCACAGATATTGAAATCTCCAAAAAGCAAACAAACCACACAGATTCATCCAGACTTTGGTGTAATTTTATCTAACTTTGTCTTAAGAATTCTCCTGTATTATGATTAAAAACCTCTCAGAAACACTTGACCCTAACTGTACAAAACACAATTATTTCTTGGGAATGCACGATCCAGCTTTTTCGGTTCAAATAATGATTCAAATTTCATTGCTTTAAGTATCTGCAGAGACTTTATTTCATGTTACCTCCTCACAAACACATCTGGAGTTGGCTTGTGTTTCATTCACACATGTTTGAGTAAACCTTTATTATTAGGCTGTCTACATCTCCCAAGCTCAAAATGCTCAGTTCCACCTTGTGATGTATTACCATGTGACATCACAAGGTTGAAAAGAGTGTTTTCCTTTCGAGAAAAGAACTCTGAATATGCATGATTTCTGTGTTCAACATGTGTAAATCAAACAAAACACAACTCCAGAAAGGAACAAAAACAACATTATAACATAGATCAGAAAATATCGCAATAGGACTCTTTAAAAAATAAATAAATAAACTGTTCCAAAATGTGTTATATAGCTGCTATAAGTAACTACAAAACAACATTGCATAAATATAAGTTAAAACATTATCCGACTTTCTGACTGCAACCAGTAAAAAACATATTACATTGATTTATATTCCAACCAGGATATTGGCTAAACAGATATTTGGAAGCTGATACCCGATCCAGCAGATTTTTCAGTGTCAGTGCATATATATGATAACAGTATTGGCATCAATGCATCTCTAATTATTTCACATATTATGCTTGTCGACTCTACATTCTTGATGGAAACACCACTGTAATCTGACCCATTTTCTTTCGGTTTCCAAGTGATGCATTGAGGCTTTGTAGCTGCTGCATAAGTCTTGCTGTCCCATGTGTCTTCAGTGGTCGCTAAAAGAAGTGATTTTCCTGTACTCGTTCATATCCACTTCTGTCATTCCTCCTTTAGTCCAGCACCCTTTGGATAAATCTTGGTTTTGACCTTGGCGACTATAGCCCGTTACATTGCTCGTGGCGCTGACCTGTCACTGCATATCCATTTACAACATCCGCAAATGCAGACACTACCAGGGCCCTTAGCGCTTATAGCCCTCCTCCCTCGGCCGTCGCCATAGAGACAGCCAGTCTGACCCGGAATGCCACTGTATGTACGCACCAGTGAAGGGTTACACGCCTCTTTCAAAGTATCAATTAGGCCGGACCCCCCTCAGTCCGCTCTGAATGTGATGGCGACTCGAAGGCACAACACTTTGGGCAGATTCTCAAATTGCAGGGAGCCACACTTAAGTTGATGGGGCTAGTGTTGAGTGCCGTGTCCCCCCGTCTGCCCCTTGCTGCCCCCCAGTTTGTCTAGCCTCTGTGACATGTAACAAGCTGGGGGCATACCTTCTTCACCAGGTCATGCCTTAGACAGGAAGTCTATCGACCAGCACGAGACCTCATGGGTGTCCACTCAGACCAGTTGTAAAGATCAGGGACCTCAGGGGACTTGATGGTTCTGGTAAACATGGAGAATATTCGATAGAATTGAGAATGTAATACACAAAGAATGTAACACCGTCCCAGGGCAGCGGCGGACTCAGCTTTGACTTACACACTGAATAAATACTGTATCTAAAATCACATATCGTACAGATGAATCAGTGGGGTAATATATGTTGTTGGGTGTCTTTTTTATATATTTATTTATTTTTAATAAATCGCTGACCATTTACTGTATTTTATTTATTTATTTCACTGTACTATTACTATTGCCTTTTTGATTATGTTTACGTTTGTTTCACAGACTCATGCATTGTGTTGGCCAGTATTACTTTAGTTTAACCACAGTACATGCATGTGTGATGTTCAGTCACACCCCACAATTGCCTGTAGCGTTCGGTGCACATTTAGCCAGCTGTGTTCTGTGGAAAAGTTGGCGCACATCCACACACCGCTCGGAGCGAGCTGCGAGGGCCTTTGCAGTTTGCTTTACTTTTCAATCTCTCCATCATCACTGAGGCATTCCTCAGTGCACCGAGTAGGAAGCGCACTATGTAATTTGTGCTGCCTCAAAGAATTATTCAGCTGTGCTTACTGAGAAAAAAAGGACTGGGAAGTTCCTAAAAAAGATCTAGGAATAGAGGTCAGCGAACACCACATAAATCACCCCACCACCACACAAGACTGCCCCACAGCAGATGGGACTTTGGCACTTGGAGCAAGATCTTTTTCCCGGATCAAAACCAGGACCAACCCTTCAGACCATAAACAAGTCCTAGTCAACCCCAAGCAGAGGCTGCAGCTCTGTGTGTTTCAACACATCCCTCTCCACTTCCTTCCTGCCCCACCCATTGGATTTAATACCTGCCTGTCATGTTTGCTTCTCCTCTTCCCCCCTCCTTCACCACCAGACCCTTGCTGCGTATCTAGTAATTACCCAGCGCTGAGAAAAGCCTTTCATTTGAAAGGATTGGCAATTATCTTGGTGGAACACAATAAAATGGCTTCCCCTCCAGAGGAAGGGGAAGTTTGAGCTGTGGTACGCCGCCGCATGTCGCACCACCCGCCTCTTGAAGTGGGAGCAGAGGTGGAGGTCCTGCACGAGGTGTGTGTTTTCACTCCTGGGCCCTTGTTAGGATAGCTGCTATTCAAAGCAGTTTGGGAAATACAAGTTGACAAGTTGAAGTAGAAAAGTCTTACCTTAGTGTTGAAGCACAGTTTATTTGCCTTCATGTGTGTTTATATATTAACTTGCTACTTATTATAATTTGCAAGCAACATTTTTGTATGGACACAGAAGACAGGAGTTCAACAGGTACATGTGGATGCAAATGCTAGCCTGGCCAGCCAAACTCTTGTTCTCCTTATCTCCAGACTAGGACATTCCAGCAAAATACTGTCACTGACATTTAGATCACGAAGCTGGTTTAAGTTTGAAAGGCCGTGTGATTTAAAGCCATGTCCTGCTGTTCACCTCAGTGGAATCTAGTTCAGGCCTATCCAGTGTTTTATGGTACAGCTGAGAGTTTAATCCCAACACCTCTGTGGTATAACTGGCTTCTTTGGACCTTTTTGTGCCCTAGCAAATGATACGGTGACAAAGCACATAAAATGTAATGAAGTTGTAAAACGCACTATTTCTGAAAGCGTGAAAGGGGAGGGACTGTTGTAATTGGCTTATGGAGCATTTTGGTGTTTTGCTGTGTAAGCGGAGAAGGTGCTTGGTGTTGATGGCAGAGAAGGTGTGACGATGTGGCCACAGGGTTATAATTGGCAGCAGTGGCAGTCTGACAGTTTGTGTTTTCAATAGCTGTTAAAGGGACCACCCTCGGCCCTGGCATTGGAACGTGTGAATGTGGGCATGTATCTGGTGCCAGTCACCAGGAATGACTGGCCACATGTGTCTTACAAAAGTTATTATGGACTTTTTATTTGGCACAGCTAATTTTATCCAGTTTAAAAAAAATCACTCATACAGCATATTTCTGCTGCTAGAAAGGCTAAGTTGCAAACATTTAGGTGGGTTTAAAAAATAGTTATATTCCTTTACAGTATACATTTTTTTTGCTGTCATGGCGAAATGGATCTTTAATACATTTTGCATGAGGAAGGCCGAATGTTTGACCACATTGTTTGATTTGATGCATGCTGATGTTATATCCTTGAGCAATACACCTCACTCACAGTATTACTGTATCAGCCACATTCATCAGAGTACGCCAGAGCTCTGAGGGACTGTAAAATAAACAAATGGATGATTCATGGTTGGGCAGCAATGACTCAGTACCATTTGTATATGAACCAAAGTGTACCTCACTCCAACTTCAGCATATACTGTTGTTTTATGCTGGGGCCTTAATATATGGTAAATTACATGTTTCCCCTTAACTGACCTTTTCTTCTAGGATTCCAGATAATTTGCAACTTAAAGGAGCTTTAAACTTAAAGATACTTAACTTTTTAGCCAAAACCCAGACTTAAATATCAGTGTTTCTCGCAGCACTTAACAGTTAGGGCAGCGTCTCAACAACAATTGACCCCCACCTCAACTACGTCTGTATAAAATAACAAAACCAAAAAAAACATAGCATCACTACGGTCGTCGTGCCCCAGTCGTCACTTTCTCCGGCACGGTTTCACTTTTCGCCGGCATCTCCCCCACGGTCAGCACTGAATATGATCATGTTTTTCACTTTGGTTGCACTCAAAAAAACTTGTGCATCTCTACAAACCTGACTCTTATTTTTAGTTTTTGTCTTAGAGGAGGAATTGAAAAGTTTCTTCTTTGAATATAATATTGCACAAGCATGAAACATGTTTATCTTCATGGAGAATGTTCCAAAGTTTTATCTAGAATCAAGCAGGTGACATGTCACCTCCAGGACTTTATATAGTGAATGATTTTGTGTATACTGAATTTCACATCCCCCGTTGTCTGTGTCGTATGTGTCTCTTTGCTGACGGGCAGGCTCACAGAAGTCACATGTCGCTCCCAGGTCTACACAGACATTTGGTCACGATGGTGGAGAGAGCTTCCCACCTGTGCGCCTGCCCTCTTCACACTGAAGCAGCTTTTGTTCCTCCCTCCCGCTCCTCCTCGCTCCTCTCAGCCCCACCTGTCGTTTTTTTCACCACTGGCTCGGAGCGCCGAGGCGAAGTTTGGCTGGAACAGCTGGTTGCCCTGGAAACGCTTTGTGCCACGGCGGCAGATTGGAACAGGAACTGGCCTATCCGTGTCAGTGTGCAGGCAGGATCTGGGCCATGCCTTGTGTTAACAGATTATCTGATTTCCATTCAGACGGCTCGGGTATCGGCCCCACTCCCCCGCTCTCTGGAAAAGCGACCCCGCACAGCCTCTTTCTGAAAGCCCCCAGAGCCCTCCTCTCTTCTCCCATTTCCTGTCTTAATTACGCACTCCTTTGTGCAGCTCTTGTTTTTTTCTCTTCCCTTCCCTCCTGCTTTTCTGCCTTCTCTTCATCCTTCATCCCCTCCCTTCTCACTGTCTGTCTCTTACTCTGCTCGACTTTTGTGTGTCATGAGATGAAGACCAAAGCGGATTTTGAAACCATTTTCTTGTCACTTTATAGACCAATTATTACAGTGTTTTGTGATGTCTACTTTCATAATGCTTTACTTGTTTTGGCAGCGGATAACTTTGCTAGGTGACAGCAAACTAGTAGAACAAGTTTTACTTACTTAGTTTGTACTATGTAACTTTTCTGCTCTTCTTGTTATTGACATGGCATTAACTTTATCTTTCTTGCCTTTATTCAGTTGTGTCTGTTTATATAGACAAAAAATTGAATATAGAAGTTTAATACCGTACTCTGCAACATCTTAGGCAAAGCAGTAATATCTCAATACTAGTTCAGCATCTCATATTGTTTTACAGCAGGTCATGGTAAAAGTAATATCTATAGGCAAGTTGAAATTAATTAAATCAAAAACATTTTACTTGATTTGAGTAGATTCAAAGTGAAAAGTAAGGAATACCAATGGGATAAGTGTGTTTTTCTTGATTCAAGCAACATAAAGTTTTGTTTCTCATTTTAATTTTAAAGATGGGTTGTTGTAACAAGATATATTTTATTATTTCAAATGCAAAAAGTCTTGTTTCGTTGGTAGATAATTTTACTTACCAAATGAAATGTGCTGGAATCAAGATCAAACTTTGTTAAGTCATTTTAACTTTTTGCAGTTTTGAGTGACATTTTGTCACTCCAACATGAAAAATATATCAAACTTTGGATTACAGTTATCATCCTCCACTGTCCCAAACAATCAGCACCTCCCCAAATCCCGGGTCCCTTCTCTCATCTCCGTCATCTCCCCACCTGAAAGCCAATACTTGTGTTTTCGATGCATAAAAGGCGCGGCGTTGTCAACAGGAGCAATCTGTCCGAGCCCGTGGAAGCCATGGTGAGAGGCCCGGCTACAGTTACTCCAGAGGGGGGCACGGGGAGGAGGAAGAGCG
>JACN01010115.1:0-19060 GCA_000787155.1 Scartelaos histophorus
AAGAACAGACTATGAATGAACTTGTACCAGACTGGACTTGTGACCAGATCAAAAGCCACAAAAGAGAACGAACTAAACCAAAACCGAGTGTCTCAACACACTAAAGTCACGGACTAGTACAAACACAAAGTGACTAACACAAATGAGACACATTGTCAGACTGGCCACAAAGTCCAGCAGCCCCGAACAGGAGCTGTGATCTTCTTAAATAGGGGGAGGAGGCTGGAGGCGGGGCCAGGTGAAGGATGCTCCACCAATCAGAGGCCAGGGCGGAACAAATAGCAGCAAAACACACAAAAATACAAACTGAAGGCCTGGGGCGTAACACTTGTGGCCACCGGACCAGGGCTGGACTGTGTGGAGCCTGGGAAACTGCGTCACATCATCCAATGTAATTACGGCAGTAGCTTTAAAAACATATACAGTGTTATATCTATTGATTGCATATTGCCTCTATATATGTGAGCGGCAATGCCTCTCCACAGACCTCACCTGTAACTCGCTCTGGTTTGCTTTCCATGAAGATAGAAAGGTTTATACTGTGGAATATTCCAGACAAAGCGTCCATAACATCTCCATGAGCTGCTCAAAGGCACAGCATTGACAGTACTGGGGATCAAACTTTCAACTTTTGATTTTATAGGAGAACTTATCAACTACTCCAGTGGATGTAGAGGAACAAAACCTTAAAAACCAATGCAACTGACACTTATCTGCAGCCCACATAATGACAGGGATAGATTAAAGCTACGTCCACTCAGACAGAGCAGCACAAAAACAAGAGCAAAGTGGCTATTGTATCTGAGTGACATTCAGGCCATATTAGAATACTATAAACACTATGACATTTGTGTCTTTATACTATAATTATTTTGACATTTTAAACCAGCAAATACCCTGACACCAGCAATCCCATCTGTAATTTTACTATCACAGCACTAATAAAGCTGTTATTATTCCAACTCATGCATAAATGGCCCTGTGGACTTGAATCCGACTCAGAGCTCCACATTTGTAGTGGATTCATGAATGAAACATGAGAGTGTTTATTGAGTTAAAATGGGCAGAAAAGCTCTAGAGCACATATGTCATTGCCTAAGTGCATGTCATAGTGATGGATTTCATAAGTGCTAAGGTACGACTGACCAGGGGAGACAGCCAGTGAGCAGGTTTGTGTACTGCGAAGCCTCTTTCACCAAGTACCACTACCAAAAAAAAAAGTTTTCCAAGGCTGTGATGAACTCAGTCTGTTCTAGACGTATGCCAAGAGCTAATGGCGATTAAGAGACAAATGCACTGCTAAATATGGAAACACAGAAGACCGAACTGCTGCTTAACTAGAACTAAAACAAATGTCTAAACCAGAACAAAATCAGGTCTTAAATAGAACTTGAATACTTTAGAACTAAACTAATACTGAGGCGTCCAAAACCAGATCTAAAAATAAGAAGGACTAAACCGGGATAAACTGTATAAAGAAGTGGACTAAGGGAGCGTGACGTCACCCGCAGTAAAAGGGATGAATTTGGAGACAAGCTTCAAAAAAGGAATTTATTTACAGCCAAAATAATGAAATTAAAACACAAAATGATGAGGTTCTCTCTAGCAATTGCAGAGAGAGGCGACAATTTTTCATGCTAGTTGTTTGGAAATGTGAGTGGAGCCCATAGACTGTATAAAAAGTGGACTAAGCGAGTGTGACGTCACCCATAGCGTTCAGCGCCGCTCAAATGAGGCTCGTGATGCTTCACGGTTACAGGAGCGAATCTGGAGCCAGGATCTATGTTATGAATAGGATTTTTTTGACTAACAAAATAGCGAAAAAAAAATTCAGGATCATGTAGAGCGGGTTAATGAGAACATTTTAAGACCAAGATGAAGAGGATCAGTGCAGCAGGTACAGAGAGACGAGCGACAAGATCCTAATGTAAGTCAATGGGAGTCAGAGTCAGAAGGAGCCGGAAGAGCCTCCTGGAGCACTTCCTGTTTGGCACGCGGCGGCTAACACGTTAGCTATGTCCATTCATATATACGGTCTATGGTGGAGCCGGAAGCGCCTCCATGCTCATTTCCTGTTTGAAACACAGCTCATGCATCAGCTTTGTCCCTTTATATATACAATCTATGGTTTGGTCATGTTAAGTCCCAATTTGGATAGATAATGAAATCAAAACTAGAGCAAAACTTGGCCTAAACACAAAAAAAAGCTTACTAAACAGGCCTAGGCCTAAACACACAAAACACACAAAAAAAAGCTTACTAAACAGGCCTAAACTTAAAAAGTATATTTTGCAGCACCAGTCCTTGTCCCGCCGTTTGAGAATCACGAAGGCCCATTCAAGCCATTCACTAAGTCAGTCAGGATGATAGAGCCCCAATTTCGTTCTTTTACGCCACACTTCACATCTGCAGGAAGATTACACGCCGCATTGCCAGATAACCTATCATTATACACTGTAGGCTGGCGCAGTCACAGTCGTAATTTTGTCTTTTCTAGTATAAAAAAGTGTCATGTTTTGAGCTTAAAAATACACCGAAACCCATAAAAAACTCAAGCTGTGTAAATTCGCAGCCATGTAAGTAGCATTAGTCGGCCGTGACACAAATCTGTACATTTTCCACGATGTTAAATATTAATGAGGAAAGCTTTTAATGTGGATGTGTCTTTGGTGTACGGCCCCTCACCTCTCATGGCCCTCGCTGCGTCCCCTCTGATTTTACACTGCTCCGAACGAGTGTCCTTTAATGTGATTGACATTAGGGCCTCATAATTACAGACAGAGGTAGAGTAATGCAGTAGAAATCTTTCATCAAAGCGCTAGTATTTATGGCCGTGATGGTTCCCGGCAGTGATGGGCAGCGCTGTGATGTCTGTCTGTATATTGCAGTACGAGTCGGGTTGTGAGTTGAATGTAAAGAGCATATGTGTGTTTTCTTTTCACAGTTTTCACAGTATGGGGAGTGGGATCTTGCTGCAGTTCATAAATACACTGAAAACACTTGTATTAGGAGGCGATACGAAAAGCACTTGACATTAAATCATTGTAAAAAATCACGTAAAGGGCCCATTTTACGCTATATTTTGTCATAATGTTGTTTCCTCATTAAAACAAACCTGGATCATTCACATTTTTAACACACAAATCCTGCAAATTTACATTGAGTTTTTCTCTTAAGCAGAAAAAAATATGTTCCACCTTGTGACGTCATGTGGTGATACAGGAAGTGCTCCACTCTGTACATCTTCACTAGAATCATTTAGATCATTTCAGTCCTGCCGGTTTACTGAACTTAAACTAAATGGAACTTGAAAACTACCACTAGTTTATATTTATTTAATTCATTAAAACAAAATAAATCAATGCAACATATCTGCAGACAGTATTATAAATTTGGTACAATTATGATGAATGAAAGGCACAGAAAGAAGCAAAAGTTTATAATATCTGCCCCTTATCAACTCTTATTCACTTCCAGTGTGTTGTGCTGTTACATTTCACAAAATCAAACACAGATGTACAGCTTCCTTATAAAAAAACAAAACAAAAACTGTCACAGCAGTTTTATACTTTCTTAATAATGATAATTTCAAGCTTTTTTCTTAAATATAAATGGACTTGGATTCTTTAATATCAGTTTCAAGACTCCCTTAATTGAGACACATCTTTCCTTTGGTTTTGTTCTAAATAAATCAGTTCCTCTTAATTGATATCTACTTTCTCTTTTTAGAAATCTATTTTGCAGATTCTCTGGTAAAACTTTTTGATGAGCTTTGTACATGGTTTTGAGAATGTTATATTCCACCAATTCGTTTAATTTGAACGTTTCAATGGTTCAAATGTGTAAATGAAACAAAACACAAGTCCAGGTATGTTTTCAATGAGGTAACATTATAACATGGCTTAAAGTTTGTATAATATAGGACATTTCTGGTTAAGTTTCCACCATCTGCTTGTCTCCATGGAAAAAACGCTTTACCTGGAATGTTCCACAGTATGACTTTATATGTTGCCATGTCATCTCAATGGAGCAAACAAAATAATGTCAAAATTGTATAATATTAATGCATTTTGAGTTTTTCTGACCACTTCTCTTAAATCCAACACAACTAGGTCTGTAATTTAAAGGTCCTATATTACGCAAAATTTCCTCTTGTGAGCTTTAAGGCATATTTTAATACTTTTTCCCAACAAAACAAAATACTTGCAGTTATCTTTTGTTTCATTCACACATGTTTGAAGCAACTGAGATTATCCAGATGATCCTAGTGAAGGTGTATGGGCTTTAAAAACACAGTGGACGTCTTGTATTACCGCATCACAAAGTGTTTCTGAGAGAAGAACTTAGCCTACATACACAGGATTTGTGTTTTTGAACTTGTGTGAACGAAACAAACACAACTCCAGCTCTGTTTGTGACGAGGAAACAACATTATAACACAGATCAGAAAGCAGAACCAGTGTAAGCCATGACAACTCCACGATACAAAACCCTTTTCTCTCTTTAATACCTGATCTGAAAGCACCATTGTCTTAAGAACTCCACAGTGCTTAGTTAAAACATGTTTATTCCTTTACAACAATGAGCCCACCTATAATTTCCATGATCACTCATAGACAGGTGTTTTAGTAGACACACATCTTACTCTTATTTCATTGCAAATTACCACTTTGTACAACTCAAAGTGTCTATTTATGTCTTATGAATAAACAAGACACACACGCACACGCACACACACCTATACACACACACATACAGTTACCTTCAGACTATTATTACCACACATTAGACTTGGTACTTGTGAGTTGTCAGCAGCACAGCCATTCTCAATAAAACAACTCCCATCGTATTTTGACAGTTTCTAGCACAAAAACTCACCGGTGTCAGCCAGGGACATCTGCGGACACTTCTTCCTCAGATTCGTAGCAGAACTAATTACTTCTCATTAACATAAACCTACAAAAGGTCCATAGATTTGCATATACAGTCAGTGGCGTGTGTCTTTGTTGCCTTGATTATGTGGGTGTTGCCGAAATCTCCCAAACAGCTGAGTGTCATGCATTATTCATCTGTACAATACTGGCAGTGAGCTCGCTCCACGGGGCTCTTGGATGGGATCATTTTGTTTGACTTTGCGCGATGAGAAGTTGACTTACTCGGTGAAACGGAGAGAAACTGGCTGGCCTATGTGTAAGGAAATAATAAAAAAGTCGTCTGCGAGAATAAGGCTATCACAAGAAATGTAATCGTGCACACAAAGAATGATATGCACAGAATTGTGTATGTTTGTGTCAAGTAGAGTATGGAGAGTAGAATGGAGCGTGTCAGCCTAAATATTACCAAAGGCCACTTGCGGTTCTTTTGTTAGATTTTCCATTAAGAATAACTGTATTTTTTGTGACAGAGCAGAAGCCATATACATACTAATGGGTTTTTCAATGTGACCTATAAAAGACCCCAGAAAATGTGCATATGAAATACGCTCAGACCACTGGAAAACCAGGCAAAATATGATAGCGAGTTTGATCAATTATTAATGTAGTGTACAGTAAAGTCCTATATTACACAAAAGGGTTGTTACCTCCTCAAAAACGTTGTGTTTTGTTTCATTCACACATTTGAATAATCCTTTATAATGATTCTGTCTGTATTACCACATGATGTCACAGGTGGAACAAAAGACAGGAGAACTCAGCCTAAATGCAGGATGTGTGTGTTAAACATGTAAAATAAACTAAACAATACACCAGATGTGTTTGGGATTTTGATTATAACATAGATCATAAAATAGTAGTGTAATAAAAGCCCTTTAATTAGAGTATATAGAATTCTGAAGATGCACTGTTTAATGTTTCTGGCTATCAGGAGATGTTAATGCTTTGCCTAAATAGTTCCACAGTGAGGCATTAAACCTGATACAATGCATCTCTCCTGTTTAGGTTAATGTAGATTGTAAACTGTCCCTGTCTCATTAAATAAATATACTAAACTAAACTAAACTGTAAAAATGCAAGATTATATATATAGATTGTTTTAGGTACTAAAAACACACTAAATAAAATGCATACTTAATAGATATGTTTAATGTCATGCTGCAGAACACTGCATGCACTTCTCCATGGAGACAAGCAGGTGGTATATACCCTCGATCAAAAAAGTTATTACGTGAGCTCCATTTTAATTTGTAATTTCTATTTTAATTTAAATGACCAAAACATAGTGCAACCCTGTTTAGCTCAGACTAGAACTACTGTTCCATCACAGATTGGCCTGGTTTTAAAAATAAAATATGCCAAACAAAGCTGCAAGAGTGGGAAACACCAAAGGACAAGATGTCCGCTGTGCAATAATCAGACACAATCACCACACGTGGAGGGGCCTGTAGTAGGACTCCACATGTGCCTATGACATGTCCACATGTGCACTCATTTTACTAAAACACTTTCTAAAATTTGACAACATAGTGACTTCTTTAGTGGTGTGAAACAATTTATATATACTATATATTATAGTATATTATATAGTATAGTATATTATAGTATAGTATAGTATAGTATTTATAGTATAGAATCATAAAAATCTGTCACGACGATGCCATTGGTTTACCTAATGTTCCACAGTACAGTCTTAAACTTATATTAGATGCATTTATCGCATTTATTCCTGTCAATTATGATATTTTAGCATTATAAAGTGTTCCCAGCAGAGGCGGTTTTTCCTCTGCAATGGGCTCTGCCAGAAACTCACGATAAACTTCTACCGCTGAACCACTGAAAGCATTTGGACATCCCGCTGCACATCATGACACGGAGCCTCACAGCTGCTGAAAAGCAGGACCTGCAGCGAGCGGTGAGAACAGCTGAGAGGATGGAGGGCTCCTCTGTGCCGGACCTGACCACCATTTCCTCCTGACGTCTGAGCACACAGGCCCTCAGCATTCTGCAGGACCCCACACTCCATGTGAACTGTCTCTTCTGTACTCACCCCACGGAAAGACTGAACCTCTCCTCACATGAACAAACAGGCTGAGCGACAGACTCTACCCACCAGCAATGGACGAGCTCCAGGAGCACAGGCACTAATAACTAAGGGACTCAGTGCAATCATCTATTCATCTCTTTCATGTTTTTATTTGTTGTGAAAATGTGTCTGTATTTATAAATGTTTACTGCTGCAGTTTTGCTATGTCAAAGTTTCATTATATTTTGTATAATAAATCTAACCTAATCTACTGTGAGCGGGCTCACCTCTTCACAGATCTGCCCTGTGAACTGCCCTGGTGCATCTCTTTGTTTCTATGGAGAGTGAAAGGTTTAATGCCAAACTTTGGAATACTGAAGGTAAAGCATAAAGCTATAACCTGTCCATAGTGTCTGACTGTCAGGGCCTCTATCACAAATGTTACACAGTCCACCTTTAATCACCTAGTTTATTCTCAGGGTGATTGTAGCCATCTGGTAGATTTTCATCGCTATATGACTTCAATGGGACATTTCATCTTTCTTCTCAAATGAACAATGTTGAATCTTTCGAGTTACCAAATCAAATCATCCAAACTGGGTGTAAACACAAATAGAACATAGAACAGAGCCGGGGCATCAGGTTGAACGCCGACACAGAAGGGCCATGTGACTTCACACCTCAAAACACACCAGGCATTACACAACTCACACATGCGTTATCATGTCGGCTTTCAGGTACAGACTTGTTCCTTTTTCTCCTCTTTCTGCTGTTTGGTAACAAAACAGATGTTACTGGAGCTGTGTTCATGGTCACACTTACTGGAGCCTTCAGTGAGCAGATGTTAGAAAAACACAAGATATTTGTGATGTCAATAGAAAGTCTGACATGACTCATGATCTGAAGAGGACGACTCTGGGATTTTAGACACAAAGCAAACTGAAAAACATAATACTGAATCTTTAGTTTTAAATGTCTCATATTGCACTATTTCTGACCTGAGTTATAATGTTGTTACATACCTGGAGTTCACACGTGTTTAACCCACAAATCAGCAGAGTTGTTTTCTCAGACTGAAAACACTCCACCTTGTTCCACCTTGTGAGGTCATGTGGATATACAGGAAGTGCTCCACTGTGTTTTTACACTTTAATACTAGAATCAATTGGATGATTTCAGCCCTGGAATTGCTTGGATGAACTAAAGGTAAAAGGCTGTAAAACTTAAAGAACTTAAAAACTTCCTGGCATCACAAAATGGAACAGAACATTTATAATAATAAAGGAGCATGAATGAAACAAACAATCAAAAAAACTGGAGATATGTTTATGATGAAGTTGCATATACCAGGACCTTTAAGAGTAGATTTTAGCAATGGAGCAACATTTTAAACAGTGTGGAAGAAAAAACCCAGATCTATATTGTTTAGTAAAGTTAGGCTTGTTCCAATCAGAGGCTTGGATAAAACAAGAGACTAAAGTCACACATCTGCACAATGCAACAACATCTTTTCTGTGTTGTTATATTTGTTCGGCGCTATATTTGTTCATTTATTCTGTGTTGCGGCTGAACTTTGAATTTCCTGTCAATAAAGTATCTGTGTATCTGAAGCCCTTTACTCACTGTGCACACATGTGATCTCCGGGTGCTGTCCTGAACTCAGCTCTTGATCTGAGCAGTATAAATGTCAGTGTCAAGTACTTGTGTGTATTTTAAATCCTCACACAGGAGTGCATCTGTGCACTGAGGGGTAAGAGGGAATGACACTTCATCAAGTGTGGCAGTGAACACCTCAAAAATAACACAGAAAAGAAACTCGTTTTTCTCAGCGCATGTGCATGATCCAACAAGCACATTAAAGGCCCCATATGACATATTACACTGTTTCTGATCTGTTATAATATTGTTTCCTCATCACAAACATACCTGGAGTTGTGTTCAGTTTCATTCACACATGTTTAACACAAACCATTCATATTTAGGATGTGTTCTTTTCTCAACCAGAAAACACTTTGTTCCACCTTGTGATGTCATGTGGTAAAACCTTGGACCATATAAAAAGTGAACCATAAGGAAGTGTGACATTACCCATAGTGTTCAGTGCCTCTCAAATGACACTTGTGATGCTTGTGGTTACAGGAGAGAATTTTGTAGCCATGCTCCATGTTATTAATAGGAATGTTTTGAAAGACGCGATGACACGATGTAGGGTGGGTTAATACGAACATTTTAAGACCAAAATAATGAGGCCCAAAGCAACAGTTACAGAGAAATATTCCAATGTCAATGGGAACCAGGGTAGGAACCGGAAGCGCCTGAATGTGGACTTCCTATTTGGAACGCCGCTCATGCATTAGCTGTGTCCATTTATATATACAGTATAAGGGAAATACAAAAAGTGTTTTAAACTCTACCATATAAAATGTATTAGAATCATGTGGATGCTTACAGATCTGGCATTGTCACTGCAAACCTGAAAATTACAACTTTAAGACATCTCAAGGTGAAACAGACTGCATTTAATAATAATAATAATAATAATAATAATAAAGGGTTACTCAAATGTGTGAATAAAAACACAACTTTAGATATGTAATGCATAATAATGATATGTATATATGTGGTTCTTGTTGCTAAGGTAGATAGTAACAGTACTCTGCAGTATTGTGTGCCCTTAATACTTTTATCATCTGTTTTAACATAAGAGCTCCTTCTGATAGGACGTGCTCATCTCAGCTTCTTTCACTATAGAAGAAATGACTCCAGTGAGCACCATCTTAATCTCCACTCAGCGAAACAACCACAAATTAGGATTTAGTCAGACCTCAGAATGTTTCATCTTAAAACCCACTTACTGTAAACACAGGTGTGATTCTGCTTCATCCTGCCTGAGTCACTGTAAACACCATTTTCCCTGGAACACAGATCCAGTATTATGCTTTTTCAATCTTTGTATAACATTTAGGACACTTTTGCCACCTTTTGTTTTGTTCTTTTACTCTTTAAAGATATTAGTATTGCCAGTTTTTGCTCAGAGGCCTTAGTGGGGCGTCGCGCTCTCCATGCAAATTTCTTAAGCTTAAAAACTTTGCGACGCTGGCACAGGTTCACAGTCACAGTTTTGATTATCCGGCCGTTGTAGAGTTTTTCTGTGTGAAGTCTGGGTGCTCTCCTGGGCCGTTAAACATACACTCACAGGTTAAATGATAAACTCATAGGTAAATTAGCCCTGACCAAAGAAACTGGCTCAACAAATGTGTCCCTGGTACCAACACATGTGCAGCTGGAAATGAGTTTAAAGAGCCAAATTTCACACTTTTTTTTAATAATTTTGTCAAAATAAATAAATAAACACATACTCAGAATTATATTTTGTTTCATTCGGACATGTTTAACTCACAAACTCTGCATATTTAGGCTAAGTTAGTCTATCAGAATGAAAACTTCACTAGAATCATTTGGATTATTTCATACCTGAAGCTGCAAATCTCTATTGAACTACACAGTTAAAAAGGAGCTGTTAACTTAAAAACTGCATGATGATGAAGTTGGAACCAGGCATTTTGAGTTTTGTTTTATTCACACACTTGAGTAACCCTTTATTATTAGTCTGTCAAAGCCCAAAATGCTCTGTTCAGTATTGAGATGTCATGAAGTGGTAGTTTTCTAGTTTTTTGTTCAGCAGAAATGATCAATTCTATGGTTAAAATCGTCTTAAAATGGTTAAAATCTTTACAATTTTTCAGTTTTCAGTTTGAGAAAAGAGCATGTTTTGTCATAACATAGAACAAAAAACAGCATCATATTTAGATTAAAATTCTCTACTGAACTCTCTACTGATTCTCTACTGAAAGAAGTAGCTGCAAACTTAAAAACTGCATGATGAGGAAGTTGGAAGTTGAGATGTCATGAAGTGGTAGTTTACTTTTGATGTTTTATTCAGCAAAAATGATCAATTCTATGGTTAAAATCGTCTAAATAATTCTAGTAAAGGCGTATGAGACTGTTTAAAAACATAGTGAAGCACTTTTTGTATTTTTACCTCAGTTTTCAGTTGGAGAAAAGAACATGTTTTGTCATAACATAGAACAAAAAACAGCATCATATGAGCCCTTAAGAGTAAAATTCTCTACTGATTCTCTACTGAACTACACAGTTAAAAGTAGCTGCAAACTTAAAAACTACATGATGATGAAGTTGGAACAAGGCATTTTGAGTTTTGTTTTATTCACACACTTGAATAACCCTTTATTATTAGTCTGTCTACATCTACAAAGCTCAAAATGCTCTGTTCAGTATTGAAATATCATGAAGTAGTAGTTTTTTGTTCAGCAGAAATGATCAATTCCATGGTTAAAATTGTCTAAAAAACATAGTGAAGCACTTTTTGTATTTTTACCACAGTTTTCAGTTTGAGAAAAGAGCACAGCCCATGTTTTTTCATAATATAGAACAAAAAAAAAGCATCATATGGGCCCTTTAGATTAAAATTTAGCATTACAGACTTCCAGTTGTTTACTACTTTGAACCCTGCTTTACACGCACTGTCCACCATTGTTCCACAAATTCAAATCTGACCGTCCCTTGAACAACAGAGCGATAATGGCCGTCTAAATGGGTCAGGCGGCTTAAATATAGCCTTTGTCGCCTCAGTAATGTGTGTCAGGCAGATTCCTCTTTCACTGTATGGAAACAAAAAAGCAATCTATAACAATCTGACACGTCGCCGTACAATGAGGAAATTACATTCTGATTATGCTTATTGGTGGGTTTCTGTGTTATTATTAATATTTTTTCATTATAGCACGCGTACACACTGAATTTCTATTACACTAGGGACCAGTCAGGAAATATAATTATGTAACGCATGAATAATAAGAGCATGGACATATAAAGCTTTCTATTAGGGCAACATGATAATGAGAAAGACTGTCGATTTAAGCAGTTTTCCACTTGAGTTTTTGTCATTACAGTACAGTGGATAATGGGTTAGACAGGCTGATGTAAGTTTTGTGGAGTTTTGCTAAAGTTTATCATAAAGTTATTTTAAGAATGTAAAAGGGGCACTATGGAACTTTTTGGTTAAATGGTCTGTCACTTTCTTGTTTCTATGAATATGTTATTTCTCTGGATACGTTATTTTTCCACAGTATGACTTTAAAGAGCTCTACCTCACATTTATGGGGATTTTATAGCTCAAAAATATCTAGAAAAACAAAAAGAGAAAAACTGACTGTGAACGTAGTTGTCACTCCACAGATCTGACCTGTAACTTGGCCATACTGTGAAAACTTACAGACAAAGTTATAATAGCTCCATGAAGAAAAGCATTTGACGGACACCAGAAAAGTTACATGATGCACCTTTAAGTCAGCCTAAGTGCTTAAATCCTCCGGTCTGGGCCACTGTGAATCTTATGAGAGCAGGAATATGATTTATAACAAGGAAGTCCAGTTCAAGTTGTAGTTATTTCAATCTCAGTGATTCACACTTGTTGTATGGGAAGTATGGAGTTTTCCAAAAGGGAACACCCAGAACTCAATATGGAAAACTTAATCAAGCCAAGGCATAAAAATGAAATGTTATTATAAAGTTATTTTCCAAAAGTTTCCACACACAAAAAAATCCAAATACGTCAAACCTCATTGTTAAAGCAAACCTATTCTGCAAAATTGACTTTTCAAAGCTTTCAACCTAATTATAGTTGTTTCCACTTCCACTTTACCCTCTAAAAGTTGTTTTTAGAGTGATTTGTGCATGTTTAAAGGTGCATCGGGTAACTTTTCTGGTGACAGATCTGTCACCTTCTTGTTTCTGTGGATATGTCGTTTCTCTACTTGGAATGTCCCACAGTATGACATTAAACAGCTTTACTTTATATGTATTAAATTGCATGTGGCTCTAAGGCTCAAAAATACCTAGAAAACCGACATCCTGACTGTGAGCGGGGTCGCCTCTTCACAGATCTGACCTGTAACTTAGTCTTGTCTGGTCTAAATAAAGATAGACCATACTGTGAAACATTCTAAACAAAGCAATAACATCTCAATGGAGAAAAGCATTGACGGATCCTCCACCAGAACAATTACACAATACACTTTAAAGCAATCTTTAAGCACTTTTTTCTAAAACACCATATTGCCAAACTACGGAGCTGTAGAAGAGACGTGGTGAATATAAAAATAATAAGGGTGGGAACGAATTATAAGGCGTGTGCACAAGATATTATACATGCACACGAGTTATAACCCGTGCACACGCTTTGTGTTAAGGCGTACGCACGATTTATAGCTCGTGTGCACCAGTTATAACTCATGTGCATGAGTTATAGCTCGTGTGCACCAGTTATAACTCATGTGCATGCGTTATAGCTCGTGTGCACCAGTTATAATTATAATAATTATAGTGCCTGACGTTTATTATGTCATTTTAGATGACTATTATGATTTAAAATGTGCAAATTGTAACATTATAATCCACAAGTGTCAGAGATTATAACTAGACACAAGCACAATCCAAACGAGCACATTTTACCAGCACAAAGTCTCCAAAGAGCTGCACAGAGGAGACACAATATAAAAGAGCACACTGAACACAATAAAGCATAACATAATATAACAATAATAAAAAAAAAATCTCAAATTAGTGATTATTTAAATTAAATTAAATTGATACATGTTTCATGTCTGAGTCACAACACTAGTCTAGGCTTCACTTGAAAATCCAAGTATTAGAGGATGCTCACAAAGGCAAAGCATATAAGTCCATTAAGTTAAATCTATGTTCTGACTTTGGCTGAAATCCAATCAGGAAAACACTAAAAGTCAACTGGACAATTCCGAGAAGACATAAGAATACATACTCTTTTAGTAAATTAAAGTAGCTCACACATAATATATCCAGCTGCAGGCCTGACACCATATTGTCCTTATTACTGTTTGTTCATAATGTCACAGTATGTCAGCACCGGTGGCACTGAGAAGGATCTAACTTCATCGCTAACAGTGAAATCATACAGAGGACAAGTGAGGCTGCCTGGTCGCTAAATCCTACTAAAGGTGACACTGAAGTATTGATGCCAGTGAAGGAAGAAGTCAGACAATAAATCGCGAGCTCAGTAAGTGGCTCTGAAGGGCCTGAGAGTGAGTTAGTGATGATAGTGCCCCAATCAGCTCCACTTGTCTGTTAGCAACACCACTTTAGCTTTTCACTTTTTACTGCTATAGCTGCAACAAGTGCTGGATGAAGTACTCAATTTAGCTACTTAAAACTGCACTGTGTAACTTACCTGCTGGAGTGTCGCTCGTCTCCATGGAGATGTGCCTAGAATGTTCCACAGTATGGCAATTAAGTTATGATTCTCCGTGGAGACATATGCAAGCCAAATTATAGACATAGTGGACCTTTAAATAAAAGTACATATCCAGGGCCAAAAGTAAACATATCACACTTCTACTTAAGTAAAACTATTGAAGTACCTGTTTAAAAATGTACTTTAAGAGTAAAAAGTAGTTTGCAGAGTTTTTTTTTTTTTTTTAGAACAGTTAAAGTATCAAATAATGTGTTTTTGATTTAGCAAATTTTAAGTGATTCAACTGATTTCTTAATTTTTCTAGTTTATTTTTTGTTTTTATGTTTAAATGTAATAAAAAAAAAATTATTAGTAGCCATTTTAGCAGGTCTCATACCTTAAGAAAAGTCCTTTTTACTTTTCATATCCAGTGGCGTTTAAACACTATAAACCAAAAAGCCACCAGCTCCAGCTACTATAGGTGAAACTAAGGCTGTGAAATTAAACTGAATTTGAATAGAATTGAGATCCAGCCATTTCCAATTGTCAATGATATGGGTCGGTCTTTCTAATCGAGAGGTCTTCATCCAATCTTCTGTGTAAATCCTTGTGCTTTGGAGGAGAGTTGTAACTTTAGCGGAATAAATTTGTTTGTATTAAACTGACCTGATTAAAAGTCTGTTTTGTTTATGTACATGAAATAAATATTTGGAAGTAATTTTGATGTGCTCCTGCAGTCTGGGGGGAGATATCTTTTTCATTTATGCAAAAATAACAGTTATAAAAACATGTTCATTTACCTCAGTCCATATAATGTATTAACAACATGGACTGACTGTGCAGACGTCTGGAGCCTGAGTGTGTGTCGTCCAGTTCTACATGTTTCTTTTCTTTGGAGAAGGTACATTCTGTCTTATAAACTTAGAATTAGTCATTCTTTTTGTCCGGCAGGAGAGTTTATTTACCTGCTTTTCATCTTTCAGCTCCTTCCTGTATCCATCCTCAGAAACTTCACGTGATGGTGCAGTGATGTATCTTGTGGCTGCTTTACTTTGCCAAACAATAGAGGAGGCTTACCCCCCCTACTGCCTGATGCCTTCTCCAGGGTGGGATCCAATCTGTGTGATAAGGTGTAAGCTCCCTCATCATGATTTATACTTCTTGGACTCATCTGGATGTGGATGGCCTCTCTAAACCAGCCGTGGTATTTGTTGCTTTTGGCACAGATGACCCTGGCATTGTTCCAGTTCATGATGTGGTTTTGTCTCTTGCAGTCGTCAGAAATGGCTGATTTTATTTTCCTTCTTTCCTTTTATTGCTCTTGTTTGTTTCCTTTATGTTTTTCTTTTGTCTTTTGTTATGTCATGTTTGTTAATGCTGTTAACCGCTGCTGCAAGACAAAATAAACAAAACCTGAAACCTGATTTATTTTATCTGTCTCTCTGTATTGCCCAGGTAGGACCAGTCTATGACTAAGACAGTGGAGAAATGTGTGTTACTGCTACATATGAATAAAGAACCACAGGATCCTTCATTTGAGTCCAGGTCTGGGCACTATCTCCTCAAGATATGCCTAATACCTTGGCTAATATCAGTGCCTCCTCAGCAGTTTTTGGTCATCAAATGTGAACACTTTCAGTTCCATTTGCTAAAGGTAGTGAAACCACAGATGGACATTTGAGTGTGGCTTGGTTTGTTTTGGCAGAGGCGGTTCCTGTTCTGATGCTGGGGTCACTTGGATCTTATCTTTTTCTCCTGCCAAACTGTGAAACAAGATCTGCCTGCCTACCCCGGGCTGAGTCATGAACTGCCCTCTCTTAAACAAACACCCTTGCATATTTATCCACGAGAAAGCCCACATACAGACATGGAGACAGTATTTAGGAGAGGCGCACATACCTGCTCTCAAACACTCACTAAACGCCTTATCCTGCGCTTCCTTTTTACAATTACTGGCCTTCAGCGGAGAACTGATTTCTTTTGCTCTTTGTGAATATTTCTTGCTCAAAGTCTATTTTTTGAAGAGGTACAAATCCTCCAGTTGGGAAAGTGAAAAGTCAGAAAAACATGCATAGGCCTGTTTTCCAGCATGCACAGAATCTGAGCTGGAATTGGAAAGAAATGGCGCTTAAACAAACTGTACGTCAGAAGCATCGGGGCAAAATTGTACAGAAACATGCACAGAGCAGCCGGGATCAGAGCGGGGAAAGTAATGCAAGTCTCAACGTCTCACCTTACAGCAAGAAGCCAGGAATAATCTGCAACGCTGTTTATTGATTTGAGATTTCAGTTTTCAACAGTTCGGATGCTATAATAAGACTAAGACGTATCGCTAAAACAAAAAGCGGCAATTAATAATTAATAACAATACTGCAGCTGCAAACTCTGTGATGTTTTATGTTGTCATTGTTGCTGTTGTACCTTCTCAAACAAATGAAATTAATGGATTTTCATAAAACAAGGTATTTATTATTTGTTCTATTCCCAATTATTGGTTTATAATTCAGTTAGATTATTCTGTAAATGTGGTTTAGGTGGTTTAGTCTAAGTTTACTTCAGGGTTTGGCCCTTGTTTAGACCTGGTTTAGTCAAGTTTAGTCCTGGTTTAGTCTTTGTTTAGTTTAGGGTTTGGCCCTTGTTTAGACCTGGTTTAGTCAAGTTTAGACCTGGTTTAGTCCAAGTTTAGTTTAGTGTTTTGTCTTTGTTTAGACCTGGTTTAGTCCAAGTTTAGTTTAGTGTTTTGTCTTTGTTTAGACCTGGTTTAGTCCAAGTTTAGTCCTGCTTTAGTTTTGGTTCAGTCCTGGTTTAGTTCTGGTTCAGTCCTGGTTTAGTCCTGGTTCAGTGCTGATTTCCCCTGGTTTAGTCCAAAACTTCAAATAATGTGGTCAATTAATGTCAGAACTTCATCTACTATTGATTTCCTATCAAAAAACACATATGTATAATGTGCCAAAACTGTGCCATGTAGGCCATGTAGTTACAGTTTAATACCTTAAAATATCAAATATTGGTCATTTCGAGAAATAGGCCTTGGGGCTTAAGAGGTTAAGAATGATTCTGATTAAATGAATAAAAGATAAGAGAAATGGCACTAGGTTCTGCCAGCCATACACACTGATTTCTTATACAGGTACAGTACAGTATAATACTCCCTACAATAGAAGTATAGACAGACTTGGGGTCCAAAATACACACTTCTTCAATCATTTCTAAAGATTTAAGTGTGGTCACCAGTGAATCTCTTTGTCTTTAAATGAGTGTGACTGACAGGGGGATTAGCCAATCACCCGTATTGGAAAAAAAGAAAAGAACAAACATCACAGGGGACTGAAAAACACGGCGGCTTTCTGCAGAATCAATATCAATATGTATAAAAAGACAGAATGATATCAGTCTGCAATTACCGGGCTGGACTAGAGTGGAATGGATTGAGGATTCATTCATGTATATGGATCCTGGGTCCTGCACTGATGACAAATAAACCTTTCCTACATTATTTGTTTATTATGATGTGGATTTTTAAGGCTATTTCAATTATTATCCAATCTGTTCACATATTCTTACAGATACAGACTTGACACGTTAATGAAAAGCATTTGAACATTTCTTTTCATTTGATCAGTGATTTATATTAATTTAAAATGAATCTTTTTATTATTTCCCTCTGAAGACCTAGGTCATTAATTTGTTAGTTTTCCTTTGCCAAACAAGGCGCACGCTTTCTTCTTAAACAAAAAGTGGTTTGCAATCAATAAGAGCTCCAATTAGCAATCTTGATGTGATAATGAAATACTGTGGGAGACTTTCTTATTGTGCCACTGCCATGTAACGTTCGGGGAATTAATGAATCCTCTTTCGACAGATTTGGCAGCGATCACACCAGTCATTAGCATTAACTTCACCGCGACTTAAAATACAGTAGGCTAACCTTTCATCTCTTTTGTGCGGCGGTACATGCAACCGATTGTGCACGTTGCATGATATAGGCCTATTTTAATGGCCCAGTTGGCTATGTCTCTAACCGAAGTTGTAACAGTGCACAAAGCGAAGGGTATTTTGCACCAAAGATCCACATACAACTCCCCGAGGAGCCGCATCTTCTCATTTTTGTTTCTCAAATGATTCCGAGTGGTGAAATGTGTTTTTTTTTTCTATCCTCCTTTAGAACTGAGGGGCCTGTTAGCAATGGGGTTTTAATTGATTTTCAAGTGGTAGCTGTTGGGAATGCCTCTCTCACCGTTAAAACATGCTTGACACACAGAAATCAAAACATGTTATTAGCACATCAAAGGGACCAGCGCCCTCTCGCCACTTGTGCAAAACCGACTGGCGCTTTTTGATGACATACGGCGTTTAGAATACATTTTCAAACTATGCTAATGCGTGAACTTCCCTTTAGCTGCTACTTTCGGGTCAGTACATTGAGTATGGCATTATTAGCCATTAGCCTGTAGGGCAGAGGGTTAGCGCTTTATGCTAATAAGTTACAACTTTTACGGTATGTTCATTTTGGGAAATTTTGTAACAGCTCATGGCACTGGCTTGAAAGCGGAATTATATATTTTGTTTAGCATATTTTATTATTGTTGTTTGTGCAGCACTTTGGAAACTGTTATGGAATGTGCTATATAAAGTGAATTATATATTTTCTCATATTTGAATGTAATACAGATCGACCAATATATATATATTTTTTTCATGGCTGATGGCGATTCTCCACATATTCTGTCATTTAAATTTCCTACAAACTCACCCAAAGCCCTTTTGCAGATGGACAAACACGTAAGAGTTGTGTAGTCAGATTTTATG
>KN489593.1:8539-27776 GCA_000787155.1 Scartelaos histophorus
GTTTCTGCATCAAAATGTCTGAGAGGGACATGCTACAAATGAGCGGATGTGGTTGTACTTCTCTAAGTGAGGACGGTTGTTTGTGACACTTTATGGTCCAGAGAGAGCGGCTGGTCAGACTCCAGGCTTTCTCTGCAAACGAGGGATCAGACTGAAAATCCTCAGCATATATGCTCAAAGTACCAGTCCGCATTTCAGGCTACAGAATGAGAGCCACATTTCCATCTGCCGGTGCCTAAACCTAAAAAGGTTTTTCTCAGTATACGGACAGGTCAGGCCTCAAGTGAAAGCTTAGAACCTCCAGAATTCACATTTGAATCAATATATGGAAAGGCCATGACTCACTGAGCTGCAGCGGCTGCACTAGCACTGATACAGGATTGGCTGCAGATGCTGGGGTTTAGGGAGTGAAAATTCAGATCAGAGAGAGACATTTTAGGTTTAAACCAGCTGGATTTTAACACTGAAACTGAACACGACCAACATGAGACACACATGTGAGGCTCATCCTGCTTTTTGATTGGAAGCAAAACACCAAATTATAACAAAAATGAATGTCAGCATGTCAACAGCATGTCCAATGTTTTTGTAATAAAGAATGAATCAGCATTAGAGCTGTTGCTTTAAACTGGTCTCACTTGTATCTGGGGAACGATAAGTCAAGTTTATGAAATCTAAAATAAAAATCTCAAATCCAGCTCCTTTAAAATATTAAACAAACCACAAATGTATGTAAGATATATAGGTATTTCTCTGGTTACTACTTCTCCTCAGGCTCTTATCTCCTGCTCTCTGCTTCTCTTTGTAGTGGGGCTAATTGCTGTCCAAAAGCACTCCTGAATATGTGATGTGGCGGCTTTCCCAGCGCACACACCCTCACGTCGGGCATGCCGAGGTAACAACTTCAAAGACCCGAGTGTCAGGGAAGTGTGTCAAACGCTCTTTAGGAAGTGCAGAGGAGAGGGAGGTGTGCTAAAAGACTGTTAAAGACGGGCTATTTTACGTCTGCGGGGTATTCATTTGTAACACGTAGCACATCTAGAGCACCGTGCTAATTCAAATGTTTACCTAAGATTGTTCGGAAACTTCTATACACGCTGAAAAAACTTGTATTAATGTGTTTTAATATGTTTCAGTTTTGTTTCAGTTGTATTTTAGTTCCTCCTCTTTTGCTTTCCTCTGTTCACTCACTAATGAAACTACTGAACATCTCACCAGGTTTGTGAAGTTGTAGTGTATTGTTTTGTAGTATGTTTTTGTATGTTTAAGGAGAACGGTCAGGCAGGAGCATGGATAATGTCAGCTTGGACAGACTCTTTCTGCTAACTGTAAGGAGAGTTTCAATAAGGCCAGGACAGACAGTTAAATTACTCAAATGTGCATGGAGGAGATATTCTTCAGGCTTGTTTTTGAATGAGGGAAAGTTATATGGGGTTTTATAGGGTTGTACACTATTATACACTATGCACTTGTAACTTCACTGTTATATGCCAATGACCATAAGATAATTCAAAGTGTACCTCATGGAAAGCTCCAGTGTTGAGTTTGCATAATATCCCCTCTTTATATAATCACAGCAAAAGACAGAATTACATCATCATACTGTATATCAAGGACTACTTCCCCTTGTGATGTCATTGGATGTTTGGCAAAAGAGAATTTAAATTCTGTCAACTGGACATTTTTTTTTATGAAAGTTTTGAGATACAAAATGTCTTCAATCAACTTTTGTCCTGTTGAATTGAATTTCTGTTTTGCTATGGATCCTACCTGCTAGAGATGACAGAAAAACACAATACAGAGATCAGCGAGATATCTGGATTATTTCTAAATAAAATAATTAGTCGACTAATACAAGTTTAGATCAACTAGCAATCAAACGACTAAAGACCTGCAAACAAGATGAGGTAGTGAAACCATTATGACACTTGCCCCGTTTACATAAGAGTTGTAAATCTGACAAAAAAAACAAAACAAAAAAATTCAGAATAAAAATAAATTCTGCTTTAAAACAACCATGTAAACACCTAATTCCTAATGATTATTCGGAATTAAACTTTATTCTGATTTAAGTGGGTGGTTTATTGTGATTTTAATTTATTCCACAATCATATAAACATTTGTTCCACTTAAAAAAAAACAGTTCCAGTTGTTCAGCACATGCTCACTGGGTCGACCTTCTGATGCAATGACGCTCTGCAAAAAGGCGCCTGGAGCAAACTTTGGTCTAGAACCAAACAACTAGAAGAATTGCTTCTAATCAGTGCACTGTAAGAACTACAGATAATGAAAATAGCGGATGGCAGAAAATGGCAAAACCGGTAAGAAAAAGCAAAACACCGGTAACAGCTGATTGTGTGTTTTCCCTTCTCCAGCCCCAGGCAATGAACGAAATTAAATAAATCTGATTTAACGCGAAGGAGAATAATTTAAACCCGATCTTTTTAAAAATATAATGTAAACGTGGCCATTTCGTGGTAATTGTCCCATTCTAAATAATTAGTTGAATAATGCAAGTTTAGATCAGAAACGACTAAAGGGTTGCAAAGATGAGGTGTAGTGAAACCATTATGACGGTATGGCCTGGACCGGCATCAAACCAGCAACCTTGCAGTTACATGTGAACCAATCTAATGCATGAATTCAGCAGAAGGCACAAACCATCGTGCGGTTTGTGCGAGTCTGTCAGTGAAACAGAAGGGTGAGAAAGTGGAGCAGAGTGAGCACAACCTTGGAGGCATCCGTGCCCTAATGGAACTAAAGAACTGTGAACAACGCGCACTACTTAGCCTCATATTCAACCAGCGGAGTCACGGAGGGTTTAGGCCTTTTACGGGAGCCAGTCGCACAAACTATTCTGAGCTTTTGCCATCTGAGTGGTAATGAGGTCTGTGCTCTGACTGACATTCACATCTGGCCTCTTATTTATAAAACTGCACATAGAATTGTAACTTTTGGTTCTGTTCTCGGTTGTCCTGGTTTTACATTCACCTGTCAAGTTTAGTTTTTGCAGATCGCTATTGTACATGCATGTGCGCTTTATTCATCTTAATAAGCAGAAACAAAAAAAAAATCACGGTTTCAATATGTCAGGTCTGCATGTTTTTTAAGGTTTACAACTTTTTTCCCCAGGTCAAATATCAAGAAGAACACGTTTTATCTTTTAGCATGTTGTATCTAACCGTTTCTGATGAGCAAAGCTGGTTTCTTTGCTAACAAGTATATTTTAGGGTCACTCCACCTGCTTAACTCATTAAAATCCAATTATTTAGAAATAGATTGAATGGGTTCTAGGCTCTGTAGTTGATTTTTTTCTGTCCTACAGTATCCAAAATTGACTTGTGAACTTTTGGCCATGTTAGAAGGATGCTACCTCACCAAGAACATAGCTGGAATTGTGTTTTGATTCATTCGCACATACATTTTTGAGTAATCCTGAATTATTAGTCAGTCTACATCTCCAAAGCTCAAAATGCTCTGGTCCACCTTGATGTTATGAAGCGGTGGTTTTCATTTTAACAGCTTCCTTTTACTTCTGTTTCAGTAGAGATTGGAAATTCCAGGGCTGGAATGATTCAAAGGATTCTTTAAAGTTTTCTGTATTAATACAAACACGACTTAAATATGAAACAACATTATAACATACATCAGAAAATAGCCGCATATAGCCTCTTAAAGGTTACGTTTGCAGTGACTCAAAGTTATTTTTCATATACCAAATCCTCACTATTTCCTGCAAAAGAGTTTGCGTAAGTGCGTTTCACAGCTGTTACTCTCCAGTACAGAATCTGCCATCACTGTAAAGCTAACAACAAGCACGATGACCTAGCTGGAACTACAACAGGTAAGCTGATTTGCGGAGCGTGTCCCTCATCCCCTCGATCGGACTTGGGCTGTTTGCTCGCGTCACGGAGCCAAATGTCCCGGATCAGGCTCTGAAAGTGTTCACTGTTAAACTTTAGTTAGACTTTAGTCGTTTATGCTGCTTAAATTCAAGTGCAGTAGCCACAGAAGACAGATTGTTGTGTCTGAAGTACGCATAGTATTAAATGCAAACAGATGCAGGCTAGACTGTGCAAAGATCGTCTTATAAACTGTGCTAAGTCTATGGCTATATGTGCATTTTGGAATAGCAAAACCACATCCTTGTTTTAATTTGATTTTGGATTCTGAACCTAAAAAAAACCCTTAAACTAAAACTGCATATGCTTTTATATACTTACAAATATTCTTACTATATAGAGATACTATATGTGTTCATATTTGCAGTAGGAGTATGTGAATAGTCATCCAAAAACTACGAAAAGTTTGGGACCAACTGCTCCAAGAAGTATATTAAAAGGCTGAAATTTGTTTCTTGTGCATGTCCCATCAACATTATAGTGAGTCTGGGGCAGTCATTTGGCAGGAAACATGTTCTTTAAATGCACTGAAGACATATATTGGGTGTTTTCAACCTAATTCCACCAAATATTACAGTAAATAAGTGTTATAGATTTAGATATATATAGATATCAATATAGTCCTATATAGATATAGTTTTTCATTATAATAACTATCTATAGGTTCTTGCCATTCTGCTGAGTGTCACAAATGGTCACTTTAACAAGATGATAACTTAAAGCAGCACTGTGTAAGTTTTCTGCTGGGGAGTCCATCACCTGCTTCTTTCTATGGAGATGTCACGACTCACCTACAAAGTTCCACAGTGTGACAATAAACAGCTTTACTCGCCTACAAAGTTCCACAGTGTAACAATAAACAGTTTTAACTTACGTGTATTATATTACAGATGTTTTTATAGCTCAGAAATACCTTGAAAAACAGGAATGCTGTGAGCGGTGTTGCCTCTCCAGAGATCTGACCTGTAACTTTGTCTGGAATGTTTCACAGTATGGCATTCAATCTTTTTATCTTCATAGAGACCAAACCAGACCAAGTAATAGCATTTCCATGGAGAAAAGTATTTTACTGACCCTCCACCTCATTGAAATTAGTCGCGTATGTGTGACATAAATGTTTTTTGTGCGTGAGCTTTTGACATCTCATGACAAAAGTGTTTTATGTGCAAGATAATAAATTCATGTACAAGAAAATGTGGCGTATACACAAGCTTTTCATGTATGTGTAAGGAAAAGTAGTACATGTGTAAGTTTTTTGTGCATATGTGTGACCAATTCCTGATATATGGCCAAGAGGACACCTCATAAAAAAAAGTTACAGAATGTACCTTTACATTTTTTTTTTAAATATTGAATTTTGGTATTAAAAATTAGATTAAATTTGGTGTGTTGCATAAACCCTGGTAAGTGGAATAAAATCAGGTGCCTTCCATAAACTATTCAAGACGGCTATTAAATTCTTATTAGCACCGTTAGCCTAGCATGTTTATTAGAACAGCTTAGCATTGTCATAATAACAACATGATTCCCCATTAGCTTATTATTATTATTACAGCGCGGGGTTAGCATTTCCGCAGCGTGTAACTCCACCCACTGCAGCTGTATCCCTGAGCCTGCACGGCGCGCATACCTCACCAGGGTACATCGATGCGCCCGGGTGTTCCGCTTAAGCACCCATTGATCCGCAGGGTGACACGTGGCCCGCCCCCCGCCACCCATCACCCCACCTCCGCCCACCCATCTCCCTTTCGCACTCCATTCACTAAAGCCAGCCCGGATCAAGGCGACTCTATGCAAATGACCGCCGCAGACAAAGCGGTTAATTCAGCCTCCGAAATATCAATATGAGCTGTAATAGGATTTAAAAGAGGGCCATATATTGTGGTGGCATTAAGCAGTGAGTGAGGGGAGATTGGTCGATCACTCAGCGGGCTGTGTGTCCGTGCATGTGTGTGGGTGCATGTGTGCGTGTGGTGTTTGCCTGTAAATGGGAATTAAGAGATGCGGCTACTTCAGGGAACTAACACGAGATGGGGAATAATGAAACCATGTTCTAGAGGAGAAAATGTCCTTCACAGGAATTAATACGTAAGCAACCTGAAGTTAGAGCTCTGAAGGGCATGAATGTAGGCAAATCTTATGCCATCAAAATGTTAAAAATCCTGGAATGGAGGTGAAATGCAGCTAACATAATATATTTACAATGATTAACTGACATGCAGATCTAAACGCTAATGCCTATATAACAAATGGTTTTATAACAAAAAATAAGCAACAATTTTGAAGGTACAAATCTTATTTACTTTGCTTCTGTGTTACGAAGGATGAAAAAAATACAGTTTTCTAACCCTAAAATAGTATTTGGGTTTTACAAAAAGTATAATTTATGATGAAATGTGTTATATATCTGTAGATGAAGTGAAAAACTGTTGCAGGCTCAACATTTCTGTGAGGATTTGTCCAGTAAAACCTCAAAATGTGGATTGTGCCGTAGTAAAAATGTCAAATTAATGAATAATGTAAAACACAATTGTAAGTGTTTTCAAACTGGGCTCTGATATCATTCACATGGATCTGAGTGGTTTTCATTTTCCAAATTGTCCTTGATTTTTTTTCATAATTTGTGATATTCTCAAATTCACCAAAATCCATTAAAATCACATTATGTTCCACTTCACTTTTGCCTCCGGTTGCCTCCATTCTGGAATTTAGAATGATCTTCTTTACAATTTTTCAAAGGGTCTAGTTTTTCGTTCTGATTCACAATTTTTAAAAAGTTGTAAAAGCAAGATGTATCTGTTATGTCACCATGGTAACTGTGGAATAGACTTAGATGCTGCAAAGTACAGGATTTACAGACTGGTCTCCAAAACTTCCTTTACGTCATGATCCAAATATTTCACACTCGCTTTCAAATACTCAATACTCAATACCAATTTCAATGACAATGATCAATTAAAAAACACTTTATTTAGACAAGAGAATGCAACTTTCTTTTATGTTACCATCTGGTCTTATATCTCTGTAGTCCTTCAGTCGTCCAGCTCTGTGAATGCAACTTTTTAGCATCAATACCTGCTCAAATGAGTATCTACTTTCAGTACTAGCTTTAGTATCGACTCATATCCAATTTTCTATACTTCTGAAATCTCTACTGTGAAAACCATGTCGTTTTCCAGCCTGTGTGTTTTGTAACCAAACAATTAGGGCACCCAGCTACACCATCGGATCTAAACCAGGTCTATAACAGGATTATCAGGATCTTAACTAGGACAAAAAAGCAGCATGAAATCTAGAGGGGTTCTAAACATGGACTAATCTTAAGGATCTAACTATAATTCCTGATCCCTTAAACAAATATACCATTACATTATTGCTACTATACCATTAAAGGTCATATATTACACAAAATTTACTCTTGGGAGCTTTAGCCATGTTATAACCTTACCTTATCATTTTCAAACATATGCTTGCATAAAACTGAAATTGTGATAGTGGCTATGTTTCCAAATCTCAAAATGCACTTTTCTTCCTTGTGATGTCATGTAGTGGGAGTTTTCAGCTACATTTTACCATTTGTTCAGTAGAGATTGGCAATTCCGGGACTGAATTATCCAAATGATTCGGATAATTCCTTAAAAGCACAGCCGAGCACTTCCTGTATTACCGTTTGAGAGAAGAACGGTGCCTAAATACGAGGGGTTTGCTTGTTAAACACGTGCAAATGAAAACTCCGGGTATGTTTTTGATGAGGAGACAACATTAGATCAGAAAATAAAGTAGGATGGGCTCTTTTGATGCAATTTTAAATACATACATCTCACACTTATAACCCATTCCCTTTTGGTTGGCGAGCGAATGGACATGACATCTACACATGAGACATACATCTAACTCTTAATTAGACTTGTTATGTAAGCGCGTGCTCAGAATAGTGATTAGTGAGGTCAGCTGTCAGTTCCATTTAGTGGAAAGACATGTTCTTCACTGTAAGGACACAAATGGCTCATATGCAAAACCACATTACTGTTACTCACTGTGCATGTGTCTGAATCTTTATAATTACATCTGCGGCCGAGTGCATCCAAAAAGGTCCAGATAGAGGTCTGATAGATCTGATTTGGATGGACGATCAAGACAAAACCAGGATTAAAGGTCCCACGTTAAGCAAAATTGACTAATGTGAGCTTTAAGGTGCATTTTGCAACTTTTCTGATGGAAGTTTCGCCGCTTGCTTGTGTCCGCTGAGATATTACGGTTTTGCTTTCATTATTCCACTTGGTAATCACAATGGAGATACGTTAATGGTCGGATTTACGGAGAAGCAAGCCTGTATGGTGCTATAAAACATCTGTAATTGAACAAATGCAAGGGAGATATGTTTAAGGCTGGGTAGGTAGTCTGGATTTTTACCTATGACGCAACAAAACTGACCATATAAAATACCAAAATAGAGCATTTTGCAGTGTTCCGAGAAGACGACTTTGTATTAATGGATTTTTTTTATGACAAGACGACAAAACAACGTGGTTAAAAGCTGTTTTCCATGTATCCTCCTTTAATTGGATGAGATTAAACCATGACGCTAGACTAAATCAAGACTAAACCACTTCGAACAAAAGCGGGCGTCACAATGGAGATCTGTATTTGAAAGTAGGTCAAATGAAGGTTGAATGTATTTCCGGTATTGAAAAGCAACTACGGAACACAAATGCTTTGTGATGTAGAGGTCAGCGTGGGTCACTAATGATAACGGGGATAACCAGGTCTCTCTGCCCAGCCCCCATTTGAGCACCCGTTCGAGCACCGTCACGTTCACTCCATCCCCTGTGAGTCCGGGTGCATGTGCAGGCCCAGAGCAGGATACCCACTGGAGCGTGAACAAACCCCGGAGTCTGCACACCGCTGGACTCCTGGAAATCCATAACGGAAATGTCATTTAAAGAAGATACACTGTGCTTCTGTTTGGCGCTTCATATTAAATTCACTGTATCATATTATTTGGTCGAGGATACAAAAAATATACAAGTTAACCAAATTAGTCCGTGAAGTCCATTAAACAGTGTGGAGTTTGGCTGCCCAGAGCTTTCTCAGAGCAGATGTGTAACGGCAGGAGCTCATTGGAGGATTGGTCAAGGTCTTCATGATGGAGTTTTCAGACACCTCCAGGCGCTGCATAAAGAAGCGCCTCACAGGTACAGGGAATGTGAGGGTCCAGAATGAGCTGACTGGCACTGTGCCACCTGAGCACCTGCAGGAGAAGCCTAGAGGCGTCACTGTCAGCCGCCGTGAGCCCGCTGAAGGTCCCACGTCCATACTTCCACCACAGATTGGCTGTATACGTGTGCACTACAATAGACTCTTAACATCATGAGAACACATAATACATTTTATCACCAGCATGTTTGCCTGGGCGTACAGTTTAGTAATTGAGTAATGATTCACCTCGATGAGTTTATGCGCAGTCTAGAGCTGAAATTCTTCCTGACGGTCAAGCTAACAACAATTAGCATTTAACGTGATTATCGAACAATAAACTGTAGAGTGTGCCATCAAAGCATGGCAAACAATAAAGTTCCCTATAACCTCGATTAGAAGCCTGCATTAAGTTTTAGTCCCCAAATGAGGATTTAAAAAGAAATTTGAAAGAAAAAGGAGAAATTTTAGAGGTTGTTCAAGCTGCAGGACGTTTCTTGGAAATTGACTGATTTTGTGTTTTTATGGACTTTTTATGGACTTTCTAAGCAACTTTATGGAATTTCTAAGTGTTTTTTTTTTTTTATGCAAGTTCCAGTTTGTTTGCAGAATAAAATGAGAAATGATTCAAATATGCCTTATTTATTTGGTTCACTGTGGAAAAAAAAAAAAAAAAAAAGCGTGTTAGTTAAAATAAAAAAATTAAAAAAAAAAAAAAAAAAAAAAAGTACCATCCTAATAAAGTGCTTTCTAATTAGATTTAGACAGTACTCAAGAGCTGCTTAAACAATATATCTGTTCGTAGGGGAAGACACATTTTGCTCATACACAGAAATATATAGATGGAAACAAATCAGATATAGGCTTGTTAAGCTACAATATAAATGGAACACCATTTTAGATTTTATTTATTGTAAAAATGCTATATCAATTGATTCTTGTTAAAAATTGCAGAACTGAGAAGCCCTGCCTCTTCATAGTGACATTTCACTGAATAAGCAACTTTTTGTTCCGTGTACTATTCCATGGAGTGTTTCCTTTCATTCACATGTGGTTTAAGTCTCCTTCTCCAGACCTCAAAATGCTTTATTCCACCTTGTGATATCACTGGATTTCCAGGAAGTCCTCATGTTTGTGAATGTCAAACTTGTCTTTTACTTGTTACATTTTGATGCATGATATAATTAGTGATCATAAATGAAGTACCTTTTTCATAAAGCAACTGATACTGTAGAGATTGGAGCTAAAAAGGCTGTTGCCCTTGGTTACCAGACTGGTTTTAGGGAAAGTGTGGAGAGACATATAAGAGGAGTGAAGTGGTCAGATGGAGGTCACTAATGTAGTGGAGAGCAGAGTGGGTAAGCCCCTCTGTCATTCTCCGCTCTCTTAAGTGGACCTCAGTACAAATGATACACATCAGTCAGGACACATCTACAGCCTGTACGTCCTGGTTCAGTCCCAGTTCAGTCCTGGTTTAGACTTGGTTTAGAACTGGGTTAGTCCTGTTTTAGTTCTGGTTAAGTTTTGCTGTAATCCTAGTTTAATCCTGGTTCATTCCTGGTTCACTCCACATTTGGTCCTTGTGTAGTCCCAGTTTAGTCCTTTTCTGTCCCGGTTTGGTCCTGGTTTAGTCCTGTACAGTATCTACACCCTATGCATGTATATGAGAGTGGGTTCCTATTGGGTTCTCTTTTCCCTCTGTTTTTTTTTGAGTGTTTCTTAACCGTGAAGGTGAAGCATTTGCATATGTCCTGCGACTGTCAGCCAGTCTGGTTGCGCTTTATTGACTGATGATGCTTCAGTCAGATCAAAAATGTTTGAGTTGTGAAAAGAATCTAGAAGGATAAGACCACATACGGTAGCACTGAGGAAATACTGTGTGTTCAAATGTACATTCTATTGTCCCTACCCAGTAAATATGGTATCAAAATAAGTACAGAGTATCAAAACTTTTTCTGGGTAGTTCGAAAATGTATTCTGATGAGAGTTTTATTGCTTTGTCTGGAATACTCCATCATATTCAACCTTTATTCGATGGTTTTATTGCTTAAAAAATGGTCTGTCACTTTCTCGTCTCTTTGGTTTTATGCCATTTTAGTAAAGGTGCACTATGTAACTTTTTGGGTGGGGGTTGGTCACCTGCTTGTTTCACGGCTCTGCTTGGAAATACCTAGAAAAACAGACGTTCTGACTGTGAGCAGGGCTGCCTCTTCACAGATCTGTCCTGTAACTTGGTCTGGGTTGGTCTCCATGAAAACACAAAGGTTTAATGCCCTACTGTGAAACATTCCAGACAAAGCAATAACATCTCCATGTATAAAAGCATTTGACAGACCCTCCACTAGAAAAGTTACACAATGCACCTACATTCCAGGCAAAACAATAAGAGCAAGAGCAGATTTATAACACAGAAACTACTCTAAATGTATAATAGTCTTAAAAAAAACAAAACAAAAACAAAAAAAACTGAACTATAGTGAATAAACATCTTTGTTTTGGATATGTATCTGTAATGAGTCAGAAGGTAATAATTCTACATTTTTACATTTTAGATCTTGTTGCATAGCCAAAATACCAAACCAACCCAAAATAAATACTGACTAGTAATATTATAGTGATTTTCATGGCAGGACTTTCTCCATGGACAAAAGATTTCGGACCCTCCTTTACCTGCAATTTAAATTACTTAAATTAGGAACATTTTACATAATTTGGGTAGATTTCTTTCTTATTTTATGCACAAAGAGTTGTGTTCTTATCTTAAGTGTAGCAAGATGTATTTTCATATTTTAAGTACAAAAAGCCTTGTTCCATTGTTACATAATGTTACTGATGAAGTGAAATTTACTCAAATCCCGATAAAACCTTCCTAATTCAAGTCACCTTCAAGTGGAGTGTAGTTTTTGCGGTGTTAAAAAATGAACCACTCTGCTAACAGCACGCGCTACACATTTGCCTTCTCTCGTAGTCACTTCTATTTGGGTGTGAATAAACATCACTATGCAGATGGTATGCGCTAGCCTACATGCATATATAACCCTATAGTGCCCCTTCAGCATTGCACCAACACGCAGCCAATTGAGCAAATAGTCCTCTGATCACAGGCTAATAAATCAATAATGCATAAATCCACTTTAAATGAGCCGGCTACCCTGTGCCTGTGCAGCCGAGGGGCCACAGTGCCATCTATGGGCGGCTGGTGTAACATCATGTCCAGTATTAGCTCCTATCAGCTGTACGCACATCTCTCTGAATGCTAGAACGAGGGAGTGTGAGACCGCAGGCTGTACAAGCAGTCAGCGGCATCCTCCAGGCTTCTCATGTAGTTAGCGCTTCGGTTAGCCCCGGGGGAGTTCAAATGCACTGTGCCCTCCGTTCACATCGGTACCACTGACAAAAATGGGTAAGGAAGAGGGAATGTTCTTATTGGTTTAAACTACAGAGACGTGGTTCGCATTTTGAGCGTCCGGGGTTGTGTTTAATGGAGAAGTCCGCAGGCAGTCGTCTTTCTGTGGTCGGTTTAAAGGCGCCGTGGCTTATTTTTACTGTCTTAAAGTGTTCATATGTTTTCTACTGTATGTTGTGATGTTTTTTCCCCTTCGCAAACATGCGTGGAGTTGTGTTTCATTCCTACGTGTTCAACATTCAAATCCTGCATGTTTAGGCTGAGTTCTTCTCTGAAACCGAAAACCCACGTACGTCTTCACTAGAATCACTTGGATGATTTTAGCTCTGTAATTCCCTATTGCTTCATGACATCACGTGTTGGGACAGAGCGTTTTGAGTGTTGGAAATGTAGCCAGAATAATAAAGGATGAAAAAACAACAACAACAACACAACTCCAGGTCTGTTTTTTGCATTTTATCAGGGCTAAACATGTAAAACAGAACTTGTTCACAACGCAATGAGGTTAGAAGCGATTTTCACAATTTCAAGTTCAGATATCGTTGGAATGCTAACAAAAACTAGCATGCTAACACACACTTCCTGATTACCAGACAATAAAAGAGGAGATATCAGACTTGAGAAGTTTATTTAATACCAATTCATAACCCAGGACCCAGAGACATGAACCCTCAGAACACTGTGATAGCATTGTCAGTTTCAGTCTAAACCAGTCCAGTCTGGCTATGCTTTTGTTGTAGGGAGTATTATATTGGTTTACATCATGAGAAGTATGACAAAGTCTGATCTGGCAGCGTGGAACTGGCACAGCGCAGAAATGAAATATCTAGCAACAATCAATCCAAAAGGTTTCTCAGCATTTTCATTGTCCGTCCACTGTGTAACTTTTTGGTTAAGGGTACATCACCTTCTTGTTTCTATGGATACGTCACTGCTCTGCTTGGTTTGCCTCTCTACAGATCTGACCTGTAACTTTTGGTTTGGTTTCCATAAAGATAGACAGGTTTAATACCATACCGGGAAACATTCCAGTTAAAGCAATAACATCTTCTTGGACAAAAGCATTTAACAGACCCTCCAACAGAAAAGTTACACAATTCATCTTTAATATGGATGTTTTGAAAAAATATATACGTCGTAAATGCAAAAACACTAACCAAATCCTCAGCTATAGTTAACAGTTGGTGCGCCAAATAATGAAACTACGAAAAAAAAATACATCGTCACACTGTAAATGTGCCGTTCCGCCCGTCGCCTTGACAACAGAAGCATTATGGTATTAAATAGTGACCTCAATCTGAAGAAAGGGGTCTCATGTTTAGCTTACAGGCTGCAAGATCAATGCCATACTCTTTTGTCAAGGCAAGACTCAATGGAATATGCCTGTTATAGCCAAAAAACATGTGGTAACTAAACCAACCAACATAACCAAAATGCTGTATATTTAGTTTAAAGGTGCACTGTGTAACTTTTTTGAAGGAGGGTCTGCCATCTGCTTGTCTCCATGGAGATGCTGTTGCACATCCATCTCGCATTTACTCAATAACATGGCACTTTTATTGATGTAAAAAACTTTCTAACTGAAAGTGGGCTTGCCTTTCTACAGATCTGACATGTAACTTGGCCCTATGGCTTCACCTTTAGTCTCTGTAGAGATAAATAAGTGTAAAGTCATACTGTGGAACATTCCAAGCTACATCTGAATGGAGAGAAGCTGGTGACGAACCCTCTGCCAAAAAGTTACACATTTAAATATAAAGTTGTTTTCTCATGACAAACATACGCGCACTTACATACATGTTGTGTTTAGTTTAACACACACATCCTGCATATTTAAACTTCTTAGTCTTCTTTGCTCAAACTGAAAACACTCTACGCCTCCTTGTGATGTCATGAAATGATAATACAGGAACTTCACTATTTAAATCACTTCACCTTTGAACATTGAAGCTCATCAGTATGATCTTTTTCAAATCACTTCTTAAAAGCCATTTTGTCAATTAGCCTTTCTTTAACTAGTTTTATCTTAATTTTATTCGTTATTTATTTTTATTCTATTTATTTATTTATTTATTGAATTGTTTGCATCATTGTCCATTTTTGTATGCTTTCTGTGTCCTATTTTTGTGTTTTTGCATTGTTCATTGCCGCGTGTACAGCACTCTATAAATAAAGACTTATAATTATTATTACTATTACACCGATTATATTATATAAACTGCCTCACTCAGATATTAGAGACTTTTTTTGATAATCTTGACTGTACAAAAGGTTAAATATGTTAAAATAAGCCTATTCAAAGCTAAATGCAACAGGAATAAAGCAGTTCAATGCTGTTAAAAACACTAAATGGAAGGTTAACAAGGTGGAACAGCATTTTGAGCTAGAGTTGCAAACAGTAATCAGGACGACTCAAACATGTGAATGAAACAAAGCACAGCTATATTTTTGAGGAGCTAACAGCTTTATAACACGGCTCAAAGCTGAGTCAGTTTTTGTAACATCAGACCTTCAAGTGTACTTACTGAATTGTATTTTATGTGTTATATTGAGTGTACTGCTATCATACCTAGATATCAACATTTCCATGGCAACGCCTGTAGGCAAAGCTAAATATTCGTTACTGAAATTAGCTTTGTTTCAACATCTGGCCACAAAGAGCTGACCTAGCTGTAATGATACGGTTAGCGGATTATTCCTGTTTTAAGGTGAGATGTGTGACTTTTCTCATGGAAAGTCGGTATCTGTGAAAATGAGAATGTTTCCTGGAATATTCTTCACGTATCTGAGGATGACCTTGAAAAACATGCGTGCTTACTGCGACTGGGCTTGATTTTCCACAGCTCTGACCTATACACTGCGTAGCGTCAATTGCTTGTCTCCACGAATGTACGTAAGCGACATAGTATGAAGGCAAACTAAAAAAATCTCCAGGGAAACAACCCACTACCAGAAAAGTCACAAAACGTACCTTTACCTAATCAATCCTGAAGACATGAGCTACATTTTATGTTGAGAAACAAACGCCTAAATTGGACAGGGATTTCGCATTTTGAAAACTGCACCCAGATGCCACTTGCTGATAAACCTGCACAAACAGATCAGTCAGCAATAGAAACATCAAGGCCAACTGACCTTTGTGTAATATTTAATTTGTTTTGTTGATTACAGCAGGTCCAATCTTTTACCCTTCTGAAAATCACTCTGAACAATTTGCAAATACAATTTTATAATGTTAATTTTCAACCAACCAGCCAGAACCACAAGGCTTTGACGAACCTGTACAAAGACGTGTGGAGCAGTAACTTTTCTCCCTGATTTGAGCTGATTGACAAGCGGATCGACCAATCAGAGAGACGCACGGTCCATTCGTGGCAAAATAAACATGGCGGATTAAAGGTGCATTGTGTAACTTTTCTGCTGGAGGGTTCATCAAATGCTTTTCTCCATTGCTTTGTCTTTCACAGTGTTTCACAGTTTGGTATAAAACCGTTTTCAGGTCAGATCTGTGGAGAGGCACCTGCTTGTTTCTATGGATACGTCATTGCTCTGCCTGAAATGTTCCTCTGTGTGACATTAAACAGCTCTACTTTACATTTATTTGATTGCAGGTGGTTTTAAAGCTCAAAAATACCTAGAAAGTCTGAGCGGGGTTGCCTCTCCACAGATTTGACCTGTATCTTGGTCTGGCTTGGTCTCCATGGAGATAGAAAGGTTTAATATCTTACTGTGAAACATGAAGAAAAGCATATGAAAGACCCTCTACCAGAAAAGTTCCACAATGCAGCTCTAAAACGACAGCAAACAAATGACATTTTATGCTGCTAATGTGTAATATAATAAAAATATATTCAGGCTCGCATGTTGCCACAAATTCGGTCACCTCCAGCAAAAATTTGGTTTTATCTACTTTATTTTTTCTCTTGAGAGTTCACACAATAAAACCTCTTAAAAACATCTACGGCTGTGCTTCCCAATGTGTCACCACGACCTCCCCTTGAAGGCAAAGTGTTTCTGAAAGTGATCACTAGAATTAGCTCACAACCAGGAAGACAAATACAAGCCAGATAACTCCAAAAAACCCTTAAAGTTATTCTAAAAAGGCCTATATTGCGCCATTTATTGAACTGTTATAATGTTTTCTTATCACAAATATACCTAGAGTTGTGTTTTGCTTCATGAATAACACAAGGATTACTCATTACTCACATGTTTTTAATGAGGTAACAGCAATATAACGTGGCTAAAAGCTCACAAGTGAAAAGTTTTGTGTAACATCGGACCCACATCTAACCCTAAACTTACCTTTAATCATTAATGGGCACATGTTATGCCACATTGACTTTTGAGCTTTGAACCATGTTAACATTAATCTCTCATCAAAAACATACCTGGACTTGTGTTTCGCTTCATTCACGTTTGTTTCATCACTGCTGTTTACAAGGTCCTTACAAGCCTGATATCGTCATGTTTTAAATTTCCCAAGATTGTGACCTCAAAGGTAAAAATCCACATACATTTCTGTAGGTTAAAATGTGGGTTTTCTCCAGATAGGCATAATTTTAAGTTCTAACACAGGAGAGGCGGAAGCAAAGGTCCTCAAGCTCATGACAACAGCAATCCAAATACTTAGTGCTGTCAAAAATATTGCGTTATTAACAAGTTAACGCAAAACAATTTTATATCCGTCCATTTTTTTATCATGAGATTAGCTTGTGATGTAGTAAACAAGCTTTTTCATAAGATGTGGCCACTGCTAATAACGTAAATAAAACTGCAGGATTCGGATATAAACTGGATGCAAAACACTTCATACAAAAATGTGAAATCCCAGTTGGAGGAGGTGAGGTGGGGCAAAGCATAATACGATCCCTGTCAGGTGCGCTGATGTTACTCATACAAGGAAAACACGAAGTCTTAAGTCCAAAACATATAGCGAATCTGTGCTTACCTTCAGTAAGGACTGGAACAGAAACAGAAGTTTTGCAGTATCGTCTCAGCTGTCCTCACTCTTCTGCTCTGTTATGGCCGTAAACTCATGGAGGAGCAGTTATTGCAGCAGGACTCATATCTGTCCTGGTGTTTAATAAGTATTTCATGCCGCTGGATCTCTTTTCTCCGCTAAAAGTGATAGCTCTGCAGGCGTTGGGCCAGACAAACACAGTGGCGCTAACTGGTTATAACTGGACGATCCTCAGTAATGAGAACTACCTCGAGGTCACAACACATTATTTCATTCACAGTCTGAACTTCAGTTGCTTTGACTGTTATGAAGACAGAAGAGGCACTTCACTGTTGCAGACCACTTCATGAAAGTGGAACATCCAACACAAAGTTGTCTCACTGACAATTGCTCTGGTTTGCATTGAAAACACATTTGCACAAAGCGAGCCTATCCACTTTTCTATGTTGATAAGATTATTAAAATGATCATTGAAGGGACAACAATGTGCGATTCATTTGCCATTAATTGAGAGATAACTATAACATTCGTGAGATTAATCGCGTTTAAACTTTTGGTACAAATAATGCATAAGATTTGTTTAAATGTTACAATTTGCAAACAATTTTCTCTACCGCCACTGACACTTTTTACAAGACTCACACACTCATTGCTGCACCAGAGTACACACACACTGTAGGTAAGGAGGGTTGCGTGCCTTGCCAAAGGTTACAACAACAATATTTGGATGTTTTTTTTATTAGGTTTATTAGATTAGTTAGCAAGTCAAGTACATACTTCTCACTGGTTTCATAATTTTCTTTCCAAAATGATCTGCCCTTGATTGTATTATTACATTTTCTTTTACGTGCAATTCATTTTTTCCACTTGCAGATTTATTTTAGCAATATAATTTATCTGATTGTGCATGTTAATTGTTTGTCTCCATGGAGATGTTATTGATTTGCTTTAAAAATCCGAGCTTTAAGCCATGTTGTAATGATGTTTCCTCCTCAAAAAAAATAATAAATGGAGTTGTGTTTTGTATCATTCATGCTTGAGTAACCCTTTATAATTAGTGTGTCTACATCTCCAAAGCTCCAAATACCCCGTTCCACCTTGTGATGTCATACAGTGGTAGTTCAAGTTAACATGTACTACTGATAAATGTCAAAACAGGTCAGAAACAGGATATATAAAGTTTAGAATATGAATATAATTTGAGACAGAAAGAGGTTTTATGCCATAGTTTGGGATATTGTAGCCAAAGCAAAACATTTCCATGGAAACAAGCAGATCAAACAAGAGTCAAGTTTGTGGAGATGCAAGCCTCACTCACAGTAAGGATACATTTTTCTATGATTTTTGTTTAAAGCTGAGCTTTGTTTTCCTGCTGGAAGGTCCGTATCCATGGAGACGTGATTGTTTGCCAGGGATATTCTTCTTCTTTACTCTTTCATGTAGTAATTTAGGTGTTATTTGGTGAGAAATACCTTGAAAAACATGCACGCTTACTGTGTTTGGCGTTGATTCTCCACATATCTGACCTACATTTTGATTTAATGCCATACTGTGGGGCATTCTAAGCAAAGCAGTACCACTTAAAAACGTGAAAAAAATCCCAAATCCAAACTTGATAAAAGAAGATGAAAAGACTACCATTTGGTACCGCGACTACTTTGCGACATTATTGATAAAAGCCCCATGTAACAACCTCCACCGCAATTCTATACCTCCACGCCGGCAGGTATAAAATAGAGCAATTTTCCAGAGACGCTCCTGCACCACTCG
>KN489598.1:1253-13811 GCA_000787155.1 Scartelaos histophorus
TCGCTGATGAAAAAGTAGTTCGCAAGTTGGCTGGGGACGCGAAAAAAAAAAGTGTTTGTCTTCTCAAAACAATGTGTTCAAAAGAGTAATGCATTTGCATCATAAAATCGTTGTCAACAAAAAATTCAGACCTCATAATCGCTTGGCGCTATTTTCTCTCCATTTGCTGCTGCAAGCTGAACGCCAAGCACGAATCCAACACTGGAACATGCAGTGTTTATGTCCTCAAACCGATGACCACTATGACACGAGATAGCTAACGTGAAGCTAACGTGAGAGAGCGATAAGTATATAAGCTCGTGTCAGTTCTCTGTGTCATAGTCAGACATGTTTTTAACTTTCCGAGCCGTAAACACAGTGAAACAGGAGCGGCTTCACGCGGCACCAGCACAGTGATACGAACAGAGAGAAAATAGTGCCAAGCAATTATGGGATCTGACTTTTTCTATGGTTTTGTGGTGCAAATGTATCACTCTTTAGAAAAAATGCTGTTTTGAGCAAAAGGGTATATTTTTATTACTCCAGCTAACTTGACAGACTTGCCCAAATCTGGGCAAAAACTCGTCTCACGGGACGCTGTTGGGGGTAAGTCAGTGTTTATGCACCACACTGCTGACAGGGATGACATACAGATTCATGTCAAAATATGCACCACTGATGACGAGGACGACGTACAGATTCATGTAAAAAACCTAAACTACCTCTTTAAAAAATAAAAGAGACGGGGTTTGGATCAGGCTAATTCTGACCAATCAGATCGCTTCACTGCACCATTTCCTGTTTGAGACTAAATCAGATCCTCGGGTTTGTACCTTGCCCACCTTTAGTTAGTTTTTTTTGTTTTTAGTAAGGGCTACATTCTGTTAAATACATAGAGTTTTGTTTCATCCACACATGTTTGAGTTAAACTTTATTATTACTCTGTGTACATCTCCAAAGCTCAAAATGCTCTGTTCCAACTTGTGATGTCAAGTTTTCAAATTAGCAGCTACTTTCACTGTTAAATTCAGTAGACACCGATAATTCCAGATCTGAAATAATCCAAATGATTCTAGTGATAGTGTTGGATGGTTAAAAACACAGTGGACACAATATGACATCACAAGGTGGAACAGAAAGAAGAACTATATAAAAAATACACAGGGTTTGTGTGTTAAAAATGTGTGAATGAAACAAAACACAACTCCACGTCTGTTTTTGAGGTTTTGAGTCATTTTTGCGTAATTTACTGTAGAACCTTTACGTTTTTGGCATGTCAAATATCTAAAGTAACATTTACAGCTGTGGCCACGGCCCAAAGCACAGACATTGTGAATCATTGGCAAACTGGTTGTACATTGTCTACATAAAAATCCATATATTTTTCTATTGGATTATACACTGAGCTTCTGGAAAGGATTTTATTCTTTTATTCTTTCTGCGGTCTATACTAGTAAGTTATTTGCTGATGTATTTGTTTTTTATCTCTTTGTTTTCCACACTGGGTCAATTCCAAATGACAAAATTATAGTTACAGGTGTCGTGACAGATTTTTACTGTCTTAAACCATAAAAATCATGACTAGTTCTCACCTCCCTGAATTCCAAGCATCTTAATTATTCACAGTATTGAGTTTATGAGAACTTTTCACAACTTTCAGTGTAGTTTTGATTTCATGACAATGTTAACAATAACTAGAACCTGCTAACCTCCCTGATTTTGATATTACAGTTCCTGATTTTAAACAATACTACTGCAGAAACTGAAGATTTAAGATTCAAACACAATAAAATAAGACAAAACTGATCCAAATGTTCAGTAGCTGTTTTTTTTTTTACCTCTCAAGTCACTACATAACTTTGTGTAAATAAAAATTCAAACGTCATGAGACTTTATGGCCAAGCTACTATCTACTAATAGTTTAATTACATCAACATTTGTGCGTATGTCCAACCAGGATATCAGCTGAACCAATATTTGGAAACTGATATCTGATCCAGCCATTTTTTTTCAGTATTAAATCAGATACAGTATTAGTTTGGTGGATCTTTTTTAGACAACAGCAGACTTGTTTTGACCACATACCTGCTTATATAATATATCTACTGTTCAAATCTTATACCGGAGTGTCCAGACTTTTTTCCACCCAATTTATAGAAATGTATCCGTGGTGGAGTTGGGTTTTGTTTTGTTTCAATCCTGAATTATTAGTCTGTCTACAGTGGCAACTCCAGGGCTGAAATTAGGGAAGATCATTTTTTCCATCAGATTTTGAATTTTAAATACAGCTGAATTTCTCACTTTGATTTTTTTATGTTTGAATTATTTGTATTCAAAATTTTAGTTGCTGAAATTGTAAGTGTACTTTTATGTTAATATGTTTCAAATTCAAAAGAAAAAAAAAAATCACCTTTTAAATGCATTTTTCAAGCCCTAAAACTCAGCAGTCAAAATTTTAAGTGTAAAACAGAAACAATCGATCATATTGGAGTGATTAGGACAGAGGCTGTTTCCTATTGGCTGTTCTCATCTGTGGGCGGGGTTTGCACTTAGAAATGAAAGAGATGAGGTTAATTCTGACCAATCAGATCACTTCACTGCTCCATTTCCTGTTTAAGACTAAATTAGATAGAATCACTTTGGATCAATTCCTTTTGTCTTGGCATCTTGGATCTTTATTTATCTGAATTTTACATACAATATTTATGCTAAATATTTAAAAGGTGATATTTTTATACAGAATTTTAAACATTTTGAATTTTTTAACTCTGAAAAAACATGTTCGAATTATTTTTATTTTTTATTTTTTATTTTTTTTAATGAACTTTAGTTGCTGGAATTTGAAGTGCACATGAATTCAATGGTATTTAAAATTCAAAATCTGATGGAACAAATTATCATCTGTTTTCAGTTCGAGAGAAGAACTCGGCCTAAATATGCAGAATTTGTGTGTTAAACAGGTGAATGAAATAGGAATGTTTGTGATGAGGAAACAAAATGAAAACAAAGATCAGAAAATAGTGTAATTTGGGCCCTTTGAAAAGTCTCGGACCACTAGGAGATGTTATGGAGGTAACAGAGATGTAAAAGAAATAAATCAAAAGCACCGCTCAGTGATAATTCAGCTCTTCTCTCCTGTTTTTGCCTTGACTGTTCGCGTCTGTGGAGTTGGGCCCTCGCCACAGCTGTGAGGTAACAGCTCCTGTAATCTGTCTGTAACCTGAGCGCGCCGGGGTCAAAGGTCGCTGATTGAACTTGAATTACACTGGCAGAGCAGAGGCCCGAGTCTGGACCATGTGGGGTTTGTTTGTTTTGTCCCCCTGCCTCTCCCTGATCAAACCCAGCGCAACTCTGTAATGAGTCTGAAACACACCCAAGACATGTTTACACTGAGTTTAACAACAGTCGCAGCGAGGTGGGAGAGGAGCCCAAACACGCACCCTAAAGCCCGTCTATTGTGACTTCAAAACTGTAGTACTCAAATACAATTCAACTCATTCAAAAAGTACTGAGGGATAAGATTAAGGCGCCTTTATTATGCAAAATGGACTCTTGTGAGCTGTAAGCCACGTTAGAATCCTGATACCTCATCAAAAACAGACCTGGAGTTGTGTTTTGGTTCATTCACACATGTCTGAGTAATCCTATGTTATTAGTGTCTAAATCTGCAAAGCTCAAAACGCTCTGTTCCCCCTTGTGATGTCATGAAGTGGTCGTTTTCAAGTTAACACCTCCATTTTATCTCTTAGAGTTTGGGCCGAAATCTTCCAAATGATTCTAATTAAGCTGTATGGAGTTTAAAAACACAGTGGAGCATTTCTCGTTTTACCACGTGACATCACAAGGTGGAACAGGGTGTTTTCAGTTTGAGAGAAGAACTCAGCCTAAATGTGCAGGTTTGTGCGTTAAATGAATGAAACAAAACACAACTGTCGGTCTGTTTGTAATGAGGAAACAACATAGATCATAGATCATAAAATAGAGTAATATGGACAGTTTAAAAGTTTATTGTGTAACTTTTCTGGTAGTCACATAGTACTGTTATTGAGAAAACTAAAAACAAATGAATCTGAATAAGTAATATCTTAAATTCTTCAACATAAACCTCCAAACTTTTCACATTGTCAGTATAAAAACTCCCTAAAAAAACTCCCATAAATCGATGTTTGACATACATTATACAAATCATTTTAGTGGGTTTTATGTACATGAATTGGCTACGACCTTAAAAAATGTCATGTAGTGTGACAGAGAATAAGCTTAAAATTAAAATGGTTTTATTTTCTAAAACATGGTTGGGTTGTTAATCTAAGTTCTGAGTCATATAAACATAAGATTGACATTTGAAAAAAAATCTTTTGATATTATGGGGGAAATATCTATTCAAGAAAGATGAAATTTCATGTGGGACTAAAAACACTTCAGAAAATATGACAAAAAAGAAAGAAAATAAATGTGATAAGATTTAAAGTTTTAAAGAAGTTTAAAAAAAGGAGTTAAGGACGGACGGTCGCACCACATGAACATTTGACACTTTAAGTACAAAAAACCTGCAGAAAAACATATTTTTTCCATGGAGGTCAGAGGTTCTACAGGGATGTGGGGAATTATTATGAAATTTTAACCTTTTTAATTGAAGAAATTGTAATTGGACACACGTCATGTCCCACATACACCTTCACTAGTTTTATTTGGTTGATTTCAGCCCTGGAATTGCATATTTCTGCTGAACTAAAGGTAAAAAGTAGCTGTTAACTTGAAAACTACCACAACATGACATCACAAAATGAAACAGCATTTTGATCTTTGGAGATGCAGACAGACTAATAATGCAGGACGACTCTAATGTGAATGAAACAAACCAGACTTCATATGTGTTTGAGGAGGTAACAACGTTCTAACGTGACTTAAAGCTCAAGAGTCCATTTTATGTAATATAGAACTTTACATTTCCTGAGAAGTACGTGCAACTTAGTGAATCTACACCTTCTCTCACACATGCTCCGTCTGGGCTTTTCTTCAGGCTCCGCCCTCTTGTGTTTTAGCAGTTCAGAAGTGCAGCCCGGGGCCATGGACACCTGCAGCTCTCCACCTCAATCTCACATAAGACAATAGGAGGAGACGCGGTGTTTGGTTACATGAAGGAAATAATATCTATTAAACCCTCTTTTGTCTCACCTGCAACCGTCCATGTGTGAAGAGTGTCAAAAGAGCACATTTTTCAATTATTTGGCTCAGAGCAAAGAGGGAAAGAACCGCGTACACTGCAAAAAATATCCTGTGTGTAAAATGACTTGAAATCAGAATGCGGAGCCAGATTAAAGGTGCTATAATGTGCAAAACTGACTCTTGCTGCTCAATTATGGAAAAAATCATTCATCATCACCATTATTCACTTTGATATTGATAATTTACACAGAACGTTCAAATTGAAAATAAGACCGTAAATATGAATCTTAGAGCAGTTTTTTGATGTATAACACATAAAATGAATAAAATATACATTGAACATGAAATAAGGTGTAGAAAAGTCCCAGTGGGCGTGCACCTTAAATCGTCTCAGCTCGATTATATGAGTTTGGAGATCGCTTAAAACGCAAATCAAAATCACAATCAAAATTGGATTAATTGCACAGCCTTACCTGGAGCTGTGTTTTATTTCATTCACACATGTTCAAGTAATACTTTATTATTACTATGACTACCTCACTAAAACTTAAAATGCTCTGTTCCACCTTGTGATGTCATGAAGTGGTGAAGTTAACAGCTTCATTTTTTTTACCTTTTGTTCCATATAATTTGGAGTTTAGCTGAAATTATTCAAATGATTTTAGAGAAGGTGTATGGAGTTTAAAAACACTGTGGAGCACTTCCTGTATTACAAAATGACATCACAAAGTGGAGCAGAGTATTTACAATGTGAGAGAACAACTCATCTTAAATATTTACTACTATGACTACCTCACTAAAACTTAAAATGCTCTGTTCCACCTTGTGATGTCATGAAGTGGTAGTTTTCAAGTTAATAGCTAAATTTTTTTTACCTTTAGTTCCATAGAGTTTGGAGTTTAGCTGAAATTATTCAAATGATTTTAAAGGTGTATGGAGTTTAAAAACACTGTGGAGCACTTCCTGTATTACAAAATGACATCAGAAAGTGGAGCAGAGTATTTACAATGTGAGAGAACAACTCATCTTAAATATGCAGGTTTGTGTATTAAACGTGCGTGAATGAAACAAAGAAAACACAACTTTCATTTATTATTATTTAGACGCTTGGGACTAAAAAACTTTCGATTCTGCATATGTTTTGTATGAAGAATTGACAATACATTTTTTCATTTGAATTTGAAGGTTTGTGATGAGGAAACATTATAATATACACACTGTTGTTATTTCTGACTACTTCAAACATATAGCATAAAAGTAATAGATGTAATTGCTCCTTGTACTTCTAAGAAACAGCATTTTCTTTTTCCACAGAATTTTATTTGCCAATGATTCTGTATATGCCATATTAAAGTTTAAACATTTCCAGTAGAGAGTCTCACATGGGCAGTTTTTGTAGCACTTTCAATTCTATAAGTTCAAGATAGATCAGTTTAATGTTATTGCTTTGCCTGTAATGTTCCAAAGCAATAACATCTCCATGGAGACAAGCAGATAGAGGAACTTATTTTAAACTTTTTCAAATCTAATAATCAATATTGCAATGTTTGGCCCTTTGTGTTTTGCCATCCTCAGTTTAAAGCTTTAAAAGTGACTGGAGCGTGTTTGTTCTGTTAGTCGTGAGTATGATTCTCACTAATAACACAGTGATGGTGGAAACTTTTTCTGCTGAATCAAATCTCAAATTTCTGAATTCAAATCACATGTTCAAATGTCTCATAGGCACAATGTCACTTTCAGTTAGAGCTTTCATTTTTGGTCTCATTTTACTGCTTAAATATTACTGCTTAAGTATTTCAATCCTGATTTCTGAGGGTTTCTTTTTAATACTGAATGTTCTTAGCTTGAGCAAACAAAAATATACAAAAAAACTCTATAAAAAAACTTTAAAAATCACTACATTTAAAGCTTTATTAGATCTCAAACTCTGCGTGAAATACTGTTTACTTTTCACTCTCAAGTATGTTTTTGAACTTGTACTTAAATGCCTGTGTTTAAGTACATTTTTCACGTAATACTTCTCCTTTCACTTGAATACTTTTTGCTCCAGTATTTGAATTTTTCTTTAAGGTGGATTGTGTAACTTTTCTGGTGGAGGGTCCTTCAAATTATTTTTCCTCGAGATGTTATTCCTTTGTCTGAAATGTTCCACAGTATAGCATTAAACCTTTTTATCGTCATGGAGACCAAACCAGTCCAAGTTACAGGTCAGATCTGTGGAGAGGCGATGCTGCTCAGTCAGAATTGTTGTTTTTCTAGGTATTTTTGAGCTACAAAACCACCTGTTATTGAATAAATGTAAAGAAAATCTGTTTAAAGTCATATTATGGAACATTCCAGGCTGAGCAATGACATCTCCATGGAAACAAGCAGGTGAAGGGCCCTCAAACCAAAAAGTTCCATAGTGCACCTCCATGTAATAAGTAGTAGTAGTGGTAGTACTTCTTCCACCACTGGATACATTGAATACCATACTGAATATTCCAGGTAAAACAACACAATCCCCATGGAGACGAGGAGAAAAGTTACACAGTTCTCCTTTAACTCTTATGTTTTTTGCCGTGTGTGTTGAATCCAAAGCTCCTAAGTGGAGTTGAAGCGTAAACCCGGGGCCCCTCTGTAGCTGTTACCTTTTTAACATATCATTTTTCACTGCACATGTTCCCTGTTATGTTAGTGACCAGGAATTCGCATTGAACGGACAATCAAGTTCCTGGACCTTGGAAGGATTATTGTTAATAGTAAGCAGCAGCCGCGGGAGAGGCTGTTCAGTGTAATGCCACAGCGCCCTCTGTCTGGGAGTGTGGGACATTGCTCTAAGATACTCCGCACTGTAAAAATATGCTGCAGTTAAAATGACTTCGATTTAAGATGTTTTCCAGTATTAATGTTTTATAAGACCAATATTACACTATGTTCTAGTCTATGTTATAATGGAGTTGTGTTTTGTTTAATTCACACACAAACACACAGTTTAACACACAAACCCTGCAGATTTAGGCTCATAATGTCATGTGGTAATGCAGGAAGTGCTCCACAGTGTTTTTAAACTCCATACACCTTTACTACAATCTTCTGGGTAATTTCAGACCTGAAACTGGAATTGGAAATATTTGCTGAACTAAAGGTAACAAATACCTTGTAAACTACCACATGACATCACAAGGTGGAACAGAGCATTTTGAGCAGGATTACTCAAATGTGTGCATGAAACAAAACACAACTCCAAGTCTGTTTAAATGAGGAAATAACATTGTGACGTGATTTAAACTTTGCAAAAGTCAATTTCATATAATACGGGACCTTTAAATGATAAAGGTGCTCTATGTGGTTTTTCTCATGGGGGGTTGCCACTTGCTTGTCTCCATGGAGATGTTATTGCTTTGCTTAGAATGTTCCATAATATAACATTAAATATATAGCTATCATTTATTTCATCATTATGGATGTTTATTGCTCAAAAATACCTATGTGTGGGCTTGCCTCTCCACTGCTCTGACCTCTAGCAAAATGTACTTGTTTCCATGGAGACTGATAACTTTAAACTTCTTGGGTTCTTTTTTAAGGCAATACAGTAATGCGTATTTACCTTGTTGACATGTTTCAGCTGCTGCTGCAAACCATCCCCAGAACTGTCCCTGGCATTGGTGGTGACGTGTCGTATGTGAGCTGTTCTTACTTCACTGTAGGCGTAGTCGGCTGTTCTTACTTCACTGTAGGCGTAGTCGGCTGTTCTTACTTCACTGTAGGCGTAGTCGGCTGTTCTTACTTCACTGTAGGTGTAGTCGGCTGTTCTTACTTCACTGTAGGTGTAGTCGGCTGTTCTTACTTCACTGTAGGTGTAGTCGGCTGTTCTTACTTCACTGTAGGTGTAGTCGGCTGTTCTTACTTCACTGTAGGTGTAGTCGGCTGTTCTTACTTCACTGTAGGTGTAGTCGGCTGTTCTTACTTCACTGTAGGTGTAGTCGGCTGTTCTTACTTCACTGTAGGTGTAGTCGGCTGTTCTTACTTCACTGTAGGTGTAGTCGGCTGTTCTTACTTCACTGTAGGTGTAGTCGGCTGTTCTTACTTCACTGTAGGTGTAGTCGGCTGTTCTTACTTCACTGTAGGTGTAGTCGGCTGTCGTTACTTCCTGTAGGCGTGATTGGTCAGCTGTCATTACTTCCTGTAGTCACGGTCGGTTGTTGTTACTTCCTGTAGGCGTAGTTGGCTGTTGTTACTTCCTGTGGGTGTGGTCGCATGTTGTTACTTCCTGTGGGTGTGGTCAGATGTTGTTACTTCCTGTCGGCGTAGTCAGATATTGTTACTTCCTGTGGGCGTGGTCGGATGTTGTTACTTCCTGTGGGCGTGGTCAGATGTTGTTACTCCCTGTAGGCGCGGTGAGAAGTTGTTACTTCCTGTAGGCGTGGTCAGCTATTGTTGTTACTTCCTGTAGGCGTGGTCAGCTATTGTTGTTACTTCTTCTAGGCGTCAATCCTCAGTTCAAATCTAGTCAGTTTACTTCTGCCAAGACGTCATGATGATGTGATGCTCCTTTTATTAGTAAAGAAAGGCAATTCCTGGACTGAAATGATCCAAATGATTCTAGTGAAGCTGTATAGAGCTTTAAAACACAGTGTAGCACTTCCTGTATTACCACATGACATCACAAGGTGGAACAGAGCGTTTTCAGTTTGAACTTGTGTATAACTCACCCTAAGTCTGCAGGGTTTGTGTGTTAAACATATGAAAATGAAATAAAACGCAACAGAGATATAACACAACTCAGAAAATAGCGTAATACGTCCCCTTTAAAGCCTTTTCGGTATTCTTTTTTTGCAGTGTGCTCCCTGTTTTGGAAGCTTTGGTCTTTTTATAGCTGCATAACCACATTCTTGGCTGCTTTGAAACGCTTGTATTCACTAAGTAGTAGTTAGGCCTCGCAGTACACACTCAGTATTTTATAAGTACGAGGAGTGGAGGAACTCTTTGAACTACGGCTATTTAAAAACCCAGGCTGTAATAATAATGCACTAATGGAAGAAAGAGACTATTCACCCAATTAGCAGTGGTCTGATTTTCACTTGTGCAGGTGCAATGCTCACAGCCACCCATGTGTTCAATGTACCGGCCTGTAATTAGAATTCATTTCTTTTTAAAGCGCTTTTCTATCTGCTATGGGAAAAATATATATGTATTCTGCAGATGGAGTTAAAGTTTCCACCATCGCTGTGTTATTAGTGACAATTACACTATAAACTGTGAACATTTTTAAAGCTTTAAATGGGGAAAGGATGAAACGCTGCAATTTTGATGATAATGCTGAAATATATTAAGCTGTTTAAAGGTTCTAAATTGCACAAAATGGACTCTTGTGAGCGTTTAGTCATGTTAAAATGTTGTTCCCTCTCCAAAACTCAAATTACTCTGAGGTATAAGGGTTAATGACGTATAAGGATTTTCAGCCGACAAATTTTAAAATGTAGTTTCTGTTGAGCTTTTTCAAATATTTAAAATGTCATGTGCATAAATCTGTTTGATATTTATATTTACGACTTTATGTCATGTGGTGCGACCGAGAATAACCTTAAAACAACAACAAATCTGACAATTAATATCAAATCATATTCCAACCATTAATTGCCTCGTCTTTGGCACATGAAGATAAAACTTATAAACCTCGCACTTTTCACAGATCAAATACTATTAAAAACATCTTTAATAATCAATCCCAACCCAAACCAAGTCACAAATGAGCCAAATGTACAGTATGTTACCATCTCCTTCTCGTGGTTTACATTTCATTAACATTTTTTCCTTAGTTGCATTGTCCATCATTATATTATCCTTGTACATTTTCTTAAATTTATAATCATGATTCAAGTTCCATATGTTGACTCCATATACACAGAGACGCATTTCTGTTTTAACGTTGTCCTTGAGCAGTTCGGAGACAGTTCGGAAAAAATACTGCATTCTAAGGTCACAGTCCTCCGAGACAAACGTAAAAAGATTTTGTAGAGCTTCTGGTAAATTTCTTTGTTTGGCTCTCCACAGAATTCAGTCTAAATCTGCAGGTTTGTGTGTTAAACATGTGTGAATGAAACAAAACACAACTGTTTGTAATGAGAAAACATCTTAACATAAATCAGAAAACAGTGAATACGCATCCTTAAATGGCACTGTATTTGATTTTTACTGTTTTAAAAATCCAAACTAGTTAATTTTTCTTCGTCACCATAATGTGAACTACAACTAGCATGCTAATCGCACTCTTCCAGATCATCAAACAGCACACAGAGGGCATATTTTGACTTGAACAGCTGCAAGACAAATTTTGCTTAAAAAAAAAGAAACGGAAAATATGCACAGAGGCCTTTAAAATAACTGAAATCTATTACAGCCTTCCTATAAAAATTCAAAGATTTGCAGCTAAAAGTTTGCAAAAAGTTATTATATTTATGCATTAACAGTATTTTGTATGAAAATGAATACATCTTACATTTAATCTTCTAAATGTTGTAATATCCAAACAAATTATAAGGATCTGGTCTTTTTAATGTATATTTTATGAGGGTTCTACAAGTAACTGCCAGTACTAAGCACTGGCAAGAACTGTCCACAGGGGGTCGCTGCTGACCCTTGTTTCTAATCTAGTATTAGATCTTAGAGCGGTCAGAGGTGACCTTTGACCCTCTGTACGTCCAGTAGAGGATTTAAGTTGAGAAAAGCATCACAGAACTGTCAAGTGTCAATCCACATTATGTAATCCAAAGAAACGAAGAGGATTGACTTTAATCATGAGGGTTTTGTTTTGTGATTTAAAAACTGATAGTAATAGCAGTAGTAGTAGAAACAGTCGTAGCACTAGCAGTAGAAGCAGTAGTAGCACTAGCAGTAGAAGCAGTAGAAGCAGTAGTAGCAGTAGTAGTAGCAGTAGTAGCAGTAGTAGTAGACGCAGTAGTAGCAGTAGTAGTAGCAGTAGTAGTAGTAGCACTGGTAGTAGTAGCAGTAGTGGTGAAGTCAAAAAGCTCTACCTCTCTGCCCCTCTGATCTCTCCTCTTGTTTTGTGTCATACCATGTCTGACCAGTAGGGGGCAGTAAAGAGAATCCAGGTGAGCTGGTGGTGTCTGCTTCCTGTTATAATTGGTCCAGGTGTGCAGACAAACAAACAGAACAGGAATGTAAAAGGGAACAGAGACTCCACCGGTGAGTACTTTTACCTGGAAAATAAGTTAGAATTTAAATTTGTAAAATGATTGTTAAATCCACCAGGAGAGTATTGCCAATGCTATGTATTAATTCATTAAATAGTGATAAAAACAGTAAAATATTGAATCTGATTAATAGATCTAATCATTTAAATTTGTATTAAAATAATCTATATTCATGATTAAAATAGTGAAATGCTATATTTAAAATTGTAAGAAA
>KN489599.1:6135-23621 GCA_000787155.1 Scartelaos histophorus
AAAAACTCCTTGCAAAAATACTCCTTGTTGAATTTAGTTTAGTTTGTGCTAGGCTAACATAACGGGAAACACCAAAACAACTGACAAAAACTACAGTATGTAACAAAACAATTGATTATTAGTGTCAAATGAACAACATTACCAAGGAAACAAGAAGAAACAAATTTGCCTTAATGTTTGTCTATTTTTTAGCTGAACAGTCAGTTAGAGGAACATAAAATGATCAGCAACATGAAGCGATCAGCTCTCACACACTGCCTCACACACCTACACGTCTCTTTCTTAACCCTCTGCCCTGGACAATGACGCAGATTGAACCACTTATCTGATTTCTTCCAATCCAAACGCCATTACAGCCATTTGCATAGTATTACCGCGCTTCGATCTGTCTGTCAGCTTTAAATATCCACCCATCTCCACGGGGCCAATCTGACTTTAAATGCCACCCACTTCAAGGAGGATGCGTCGTATACAGGGACTTGTAACAACAAATCCTCCAGTTATTCCCACTGGTCACCACACAACTCAATACAAGGTCATTACTTAGTTGAGGTGAATCGGTGGAGGAGCAGCTCACCGCCGTTTATTCCCAATGAACGGTGTTGTGGTGAATGTGGATTGCGGTGGTCAGAAGACAATTAAATGGGTTTATGTGGTCCCAAGGTGAACTGGGAGATAATTGCGAAAGTTTATAATAATGAAACGAAGAGAAGGGGAAGTTCAGTGTGGCAATAGTTTTGTATGTGAAATGTAGAAAGACTTAAAAAGCATAAAGAAAGACTTTATTCATAATGGGCAAAGAGGGTATTACACTTCTATGGGGGTATTAATTGCAAATACATACTTATAGTTTGGTCTTTTCTAAAAATATGTCCACTCTTAATGGTTTTATTAAATATTTATTTGCCTCGCTGGAGCATGGGCGGCGTATTCTTGTACAGGCTCGTACAGCTAAACATATGGAGGGTTCAAATATGATCCAGGAGAGGGGATGGATCACAAGAGTCCTCAAACATGCACAGATGACATGTAAAAGCTCTTCATGCATTTTGATGAGGGGACGACATTATAACACTGTAGATTTTGCATTATAGCTCCAGTTATTTAACCATTTTACCCATCACATTACTTTACCAACATCATACTGATTATAAATGTAAGTATACATTGGTAACTCTCCCGTTAGCATCAGTGTCCATATATATTAGGGATCTCCAAACTTTTTCCAGCGAGCTTCTTTTACAAAATGAAAATGCCAAAGAGCGATAACATGGCGAGTCTTAGATGCCAATAAAACAAACAATTATCCATTTATTTTTGTGCAAACTTAGGCATCAAAATGATACATGAACAGTGCTAATAGTCATTTTATCAATCAATTTTTACTTGTAATGTTGTTAGAATAATTTTGTATTTTATCCCATATATACTATAATCACATGTTAGAAAATTCTGTGTGCTAATAACCTCTTTGTGCTTGAATTGTGTACAGTTTGGATTTCACTGGTTTCGTCACTTGTTTTGGGACAATACAAAGATAATGTGGCGTCTTCTCTCAGACCAGAGAGAAACAACAGCACCCAAATTCCTGAGTGCAGATGACGTACAAAGGCAGCAGCCAGACATTAATCATACAAAACTGTATCATGCATAATTGTGTACGATGTTATCACTAATTTCCCCCAACCTTGAGAGTGATAACATCCATTCATTGTGACTAGGGACCTTCCTATATAAAAGTGAGGAGACGACATTGGGGCTTTCAGAGCGGATAGAGATTAACTGAAGTGACGCTCTCTGTTCGTTCTCCTCGCGAGTAAAACTGAATAATCTCTTGTCTTTCTTCTTGTATTTTACAGTGTTTAGGTGAGATTAAACCTAACGAATGTATATGTAATTCTGAAATCCCTTAATGAGCCACTTAAAAGATGGTGGAGCGCAACAAGTAGCTCCTGAGATGCAGGTTCCTCTCTGAAAACTTGATCAAACATGTGTATAACGTAAATAGTGGAAAATAGAAACTGTCTTAATGCTGTTGTTTAGTCTTGTCTTTGCCTGTGTGGATGTTATTCTGTTGTATGTAGAAATTTCTGCCTCTTGGCCAAGTCGTTGTTGAAAATGAGAATTGGTTCTCAATCAACCGACCTGGTAAAATAAAGGTTAAATTAAAAAAAAATAAAAAGGTTTGACCTCGTCTTCCAAAGTGCTAAATGTGTAAAATAATAACATTTTGTATATGTACAGATAAAAATAATAGTGTATTATGAAGCTATATGCATGTAATTACAAAGCATTTTACTGTCTGATAAGCAAAGAGTGTGTATTAGCATGCTAGTTGTTGTTTACTGCTGTTTACCGTCACAGCAAAACTCCGTCTGATCTTGAAACTTTACAATGTCCAAATGCATAAAGCAGAATAACCGTGGACCACTGCAAACAACTTAAAATGAACCAGTTCTGTTGTTCATGTTTTTCAGTAAAAATCGGGTCCATTACCTTTAATAACACACGTAAACTGATGCAAAATATACTATTAATTAAAATGGTGCTAGTGTTTGCTTTTATTTCAATGAAGGCTTCAGCAATCTCTTTTTTGATCTCTTAATATTAACCTTTCTATTTTCCCGAGTGCACAACCTCCAGATTAACTGAAGATTAATTTGAACACATAATTGGTCACCGCATTGCCCATGTGGCCTCGCCAATTATAACTCCAATAAGAATGGGCTGGTGGACTTTGGTTCTTTTAAAATATTAACAGAATTTGTGACTGGAGAGAGAATTTAAAAGCAACAGTTTAAACAGTAAAAGATGCAAGATTGGATTCCCCATTTGTGCTCTCGTGTCAGTCCTGAGCGAACTATCTGCAGAGATCTAAACTCAGAATCGGGCCGTCTTGATTTGATCATTGGCAATCGCGGTGGATAAAGCCGTTTGCCTGAATGCCACAAACTCAGAAACCAGACGAGAAGAAGACTCAACGGACAAAGCAAGAACTGCGAATGAAAATACTCCGTGGGTTGAGAGAAATGATGCGAATCACGACAAGACCTTTCAGACTTTACCCAAAGATATCGAGGAGGAAAGTGATCTCACTGCAGACACAAGGACGCAGAAAAATCCATGGTGCAAGTAAACACATCTCGGCAATCTCTCTCAAACCAGACGACCTGAAGGAATAATATAACAATAACAGGCTTGAAATAAGGAAAGGAAATATTAAGAAGGTCTTTATTTAGTGACCGAGTGTCCAGTGCGTCACTAGATGAGTCCAGAATACATTATTTCAACTGAGGTTAAGGAGAAAGATTCTGCTTCTGGGGTAAATTATGGAAATGATAACATAAATTGATCATTATTTTAAATATTGTTCCCGGAAACCATAATATTGGTCTGTGAAATTTCATCTTAGCGAGCAGTGACTTTTATTTGTGTTTTTATTGTTTTGCTGGACATGTTCAAACTACAAAACAGCAGGATTATGCAAACATTTATGAATTTAAATATAACTAAGACTATTGTTCATAATCACGGTATGCTGTCTAATGGAGCTGGGGAATTAATCAAATGAATTAGATGAATTCATGTTTTCAATAATCAAGATTTTGAAATTACAGTGATCTTTATAAATGTAATTAAAAGCAGCTTATCTTAAATAACAGCAAATGATAAGAATGAAAATATGAAGAGTTTTCCCCTGTTTAATCTATTAAATCGTTATCGTCCAGTGTGTGCAAAAATGATTTTATTTTATTTTTTAGCCATATTGCGTAGCCCGATTATTCATATATGGTTTAAAGGTTTGTTTCCTTTAAAATAGAGACGTCATGGCCTTGCCCTTATCCACTTCTGCTGATCTAGTGAGCCTGACTGCTGCCGTTGTGTAAAGTTAGCACATTTTCGAGATGTTTCCTTAATTTTCATATTAAGAAACATGCTGGAAAAGTGTTGCAACAGAGCTGTAATCAACAGAGATAAATCGAGTCCTGGTTGAAGCAGGGCGACGAGTGGATAGCTTTGAGGTGGACTCGAGCGGTAAACGTGAGAATGTGCTGAGGACTACAGGTCCGGGTGGGTGGCTCCAGTTCCCAGAGCTTGAGGACTGAGGCTGCTCCCGAGGAGAGTCCAAAACACCTGACCCCACCCCCCCACTCCAGTTCATCTGAGCCCGGCCTGAATCAGAGCCAAACAGAGCCTCCAGATCTGACCAACTTACACTGAGGACGACACAAGACCAAGGACTGAACCAGCGTCACAGCTCTGTGTCTTTACCTCTGTGGCTTTTACAAAGTTATACAGTACTGTATTTTTCAGACAATAAGGCGCATCTAAAATCATGACATTTTCTCAAAAATCCACAGTGGCCTTATAATCCAGTGGCCTTATGTGTGACCTTTGGTTGTGTTTAACCTCCAACCGATTTGATGTTGTCCACATTAGTCTAATAAGGTATTAGTGGGCGAGTCAGGAGGAGTAATATGTTGGCCACATATAGGGCGACTGTGCAACATACCGGTAGTTCTGCCGTGTGCTGTACAAGGACCCAAAATGCACCTGTTAAGAGACATGCACCATGCAGATTTCAGGTTTTGTATTTTTGTGTTAAAACTGAACAATGTTGAGAGGGATCCGGGCATGTTTGATGCCCAAATCACCAACTGTTAAACTTGTATTTTTGTGTTAGCTACAACTGAGAGTTATTGTAAATGACCTGAATAAAGTTTGATTTATCCGACATGCGTTTTGTTTCTCTTATTGCTCCTTATAATCCGATGGCCTTATGTGTGGACAATGACACGACTGACATATTATTTGATACTGCGCCTTATAATCCGGTGCACTTTATAGCCCCAAAAATACGGTATATGTGTATAATCCGCTAATGACTCACTGAAGACTAATGACACTGGTTCAGTCAATAACAATGACATGGAACCAACTGAAACACGCCTTGACTCTTATAAACCTTCAAACCTGATCCAGCGTCCTGAGAGGATAAGTTGATTAAGAAGGTGTAAATGTCTGGATATTGTAAATCTGTGAATGCGTCACATTGTTTTATCGGTGTAAAGAGACCATCTGGAACACAATATGGCTCTGACATGTTGAATCTGCTTAATTTTGTCTCTGTATACAGTACTTTAATTGAAATTTGTTCTTTTTGACCCATTATTCAAAGGATCAACAGCGACCACAATGCAGGTCCAGGTCATGAGCTCAGTCAGGAGCACCTAGCCGGAGCATTTAGCCTTTAATCCCTCCTATTTTATAGTGAATAGGCTGTATACATCTATTATAGTACCCGTTTTCCACAGTTATTCTTCAGATATCAGAGGCGGTGTAGATCAGGACTATAGTTTGTCTCGCCGTGGGCCGTCAGTATTGAATCAGACACCGGGCGATCTCGCATTGACAATGACAATGTTCGACCTCCCGCTGTTTGTACCTGGGAGTGTGTCGGGGCCCACGCATGTTCTATTTCAGACATTTCCTCTAGGTGCCTTCCTGTTCCTTCTTACCCGCCAATCATCAAGGAATGCAACTTACAACTGTTTTTTCGTTCTCTCCTCTTTCCGTCCTGACTCCGGTTTGATTGAAGAGTTGTAGCTGGTGCTTCTTGGCTTAGTGCTAAATCTTCCTGACCGGGGCTGGGAGGTGATGTGTGGCTGTCCAGGTTTTGTTGGCAGCATTCGGACAATATATTTTGAGAAACTTTTTAAACAGTAAGGGCAGAGGGGGTTATAAGAGTTTGGTATCGGAGTTTGTCTAAGAAACAGACGGTTGCCGGTTCCACAACGAGCAAATACAGCGTTGCGTAGATTCTATTTTTACATTTATTTTGATGTTTTATTTCTATTGCTATTGTAAATTTTTATTGTTACATGACCAGCCAGAACCACACGCTTGAGTTATGTCCCCTTGATTTTGATTGACAAGGCAGATTAACCAATCAGAGAGACTCGTGCTCTGGTCTAGTCAAAAACGACACATAAAAAAGGACAAAAATCTACATCAAGGGTTGAGAAACAGTGCAGATATTTACCAAAATCAACAATCTAAGCATCAAACTATTATCTCAGGTCTAAGAAGTGATGCATTTTGTTCTGAATGTTACCAGAATTTTGGAGGGGAGATGTCTTCAAGATTTGAGGGACACGAGTTGCAAATTAGCAGCTGTGGTTGGATCAGCGAGTTTGGAGGTTTTCACGGTTCCAGTCCCTTCTGGATCGAAAAAAAAAACTGTAAAAGCTACTGGCTGATGAAGTGTCCAAATACAGTTCCCTTAAGTGCGTTTATTCTTTTAACTCATGAAATATAAATTAAAATTGGATACTTATAGGTCCACTATGTAACTTGAGCTTCTGATAATATGATGCAACTGTCACTTTTGCACGTACAAAAGGGATTTTTCCAAACAACTATGGCATTAAACTGATCTATTTTACATTTATTCAATTGCAGGTGTTTTTATTGCTCAAAAATACCGACATTTCTTCTATAAGCAAGTCCTCCTTTCCACAGATCTGACTTATAACTTGGTCTAAATGGCGATAGACAAGTTTAGTAACATATCGTGGGGTATTCCAAACATCTCCATGGAGACGATCATTTGACGAACCCTCCTCCACCTCCAGAAAAGTTCCACAATGCACCTTTAAAGACCCCGATGTTAAAACACGGAACAAAAAAACAAAAAAACTGTAGTTTCTTAGTGTAGTTTCCATCATTTTCTTCTTTTCTTGGTGCTTGTGTTTTCTTGAGTAATATTATTTTGCAGTAATAATACATTCATGGGATAGCCACCCCTGTACTCGTGTACCACCTTCTGTCTGCTCTAAGGGAGTCATTTTGAGTGATTGACGACTGAGAGGGGACCAGTATGGAGCTGTCAGCCTTCACTGTGGTCCAAGAACGCAGCGCTCCTCACATCACATCACTGAAATGAGTTTTTGGAGAGGAGAGGACTGACAGCCTACGCTTTTCTTTCTCTCTTTCTCTCTCTATCTTTCCTTTTCTCCTTTCATTTTCACCGTGCGGGACCAGAGGAAATGCCGATTTTCATGCTGGAATTGAGTTTGCACATGCACATTGGTGGAGTGTGCAAAAGTGGAGTTTGGCTGGAAAAAAGAAGGAATAATACGCTCTCTGGGGGGAAAGAGCCGTGAGCGAGATTTGGATAGAAAGATGGAGAGAAAATGGGATCGCAAGTTTTTTTTGTTGTTGTTGTTGGGTTTTTTTTTGTTTTTTGTTTTTTAATAATTGGTGCATTCTTTACATTGATACTTGAATACCTTTGATTTAGCATCTGTGTGTAACTTATTTGATGGAAAAAGCGACCTGAGTGAACATTTCCTCAGCCCAGTAATCTCGGTCCTAGAGCATTTGTGTCTTAAAAAGTTATTTATGCAACAAACCTGTGACACATGAGTCTCCTCGGCTCTGTCACAGCCCCAAGCTCATAAACAAGAGCTTGGGTCCCACTCCCCAAATCCTGCATCTCTACTGCTCCATGTACTGACCACTAACTTTATAAACTAACCAAAGCCACACTCTGAAATATAGTCGGTGACACAAAGAGCACGAGAGAAAATCCAACACCGCAGCGTTAGGACTGCAGACAGGGTAAGAAAACACACTTCACACTTATTCTTTTGTAGAGATACGGATCAAACTATAATGTAGAGCTGCATTGAGCCGATACAGGGAGTGGGCGAGAGCTGCTGTGCTGTAGGAGCGGGAGCGTGGGAGGGCATCCGGACGGAACATGAAAACACATCTGTGGGCGTGTACCATTGGGTTGCGCTGCCTCACAACAGGTGCTACAACAGTGCGGACGACGAGTACCGTATTTTTGGGGCTATAAAGGTCACCGGATTATAAGGCGCAGTATCAAATAATATGTCAGTTGTGTCATTGTCCACACATAAGGAGCATCGGATTATAAGGCACAATAAGAGAAACAAAACGCGTGTCGGATAAATCGAACTTTATTCAGGTCATTTACAATAACTCTCAGTTGTAGCTAACACAAAAATACAAGTTTAACAGTTGGTGATTTGGGCATCAAACATGCCCGGATCCCTCTCAACATTGTTCAGTTTTAACACTAAAATACAAAACCTGAAATCTGCATGGTGCATGTCTCTTAACAGGTGCATTTTGGGTCCTTGTACAGCACACGGCAGAACTACCGGTATGTTGCACAGTCGCCCTATATGTGGCCAACATATTACTCCTCCTGACTCGCCCACTAATACGTTATTAGACTAATGTGGACAACATCAAATCGGTTGGAGGTTAAACACAACCAAAGGTCATACATAAGGCCACTGGATTATAAGGCCACTGTGGATTTTTGAGAAAATGTCATGATTTTAGATGCGCCTTATAGTCCGAAAAATACGGTAGATCACATGAATGCGACATGAGCATTCAGACTGAACTCAGACTGGATACAGATCAGATTTATGACCACATACAAATGAGGCCTGGGATGGATTTGAAAAAAATCAGAATCGAGCTGTTCACACTGACATGAAAAATCAGATCAGGTCACAAATCTGTACAAAAATCGGATTTGGCTGCAATGTGAACGTCGCCTATGTCCATGAAGCTAAAAAAACGACACCACCAAATCAAGTTACACATCAGATCTGTGGAAAGACATAACGTGCTATTGTTTTTTAAGCAATAAAAAACTATTGTAATTGAATAATTGCAAGATGGTCAAATAAATGCTACAGACAAAGCATTCAAGTTGCCATGGAAACAAACCTTCCACCAGAAAAGCTACACAATTCATCTTTAAAATATAACGCCCACCTTGCTTTCATCTGTATTTGCTGGAACCGATTTACTGGCAACAGCGGGATTTAGCAATGGGGAAAAAAGCCAAAAACAATCCATTATGCAACACGGTCTGGTTCGAAAAGTAATGCCGCTGTTGTAATGAACGCAATTTGGCGGCAGAAATGCTCAGAACGAGTCCGGCAATGATTTATGGAGTAAAAAACGCGCAAGGATTTCTACCTCTGATGTCACAATCTGAGGACGGCTTTCTGAGCCTTGTAAACTGGATTAGTGAAACAAGTGTAAATGAAGATAAATAAGTGAGGGAACAACATTACAATATGCTTCAAGGTGCACTGTCTGTTCAATAGCCATTCTCTCTCTGAATATATGTTCGCCTCTCCACAGATCTGACCTCTAATAGCGTGTAGTTGCCACCGTTGTGATTATTTTGACTAAGGAACATACTAGACAAGGCAATAGTATCTCCATGAAGTCGAGCAGAAGTAGAAATGTGACGCAATGCACCTTTAAAGAGAGAGTTTTATGCTAAATCGATATTTTATAACATCATTGCCTCATCAAAACCTCATAAAGTGTTTTTTTTTTCATTGTTTGTGCACATTTGTGGGCCCTATTTGAATCTTTCTTTAAGTTATTTTTACCAACTTAAAGCAGCTTCACTAAGGCTCCACCCATGACTCGACAAAACCAAAGCAACAAAAAATAAAACTACATTTTAAATAAATATGTTGTTTCGGTGACCATAGCCTTGTTACGAGCCTTGACCCTGACGATATTAATTTAATTCTTTGCTTCTTTTGTTTTTGTGTGTTTTGTCTGTGCAAATCTGAACCATAAGCCCCAGACCCGGATTCGCTGGACGGAGGCTGGACGCAAACTTTAAAAAGTTTTTCGGGGTCATTTCCTCTGTCGTGTCTCTGGTTTCGTTATTTGGTTTGTTATTGAGACAATTTGCACAACTTTAATTAGGTTCTTTTTTGTTGTGCTTAGTTTAGGTTATTCCTTTCTGTATGGAAGATAATTTGTTCCATTACATTTTGAATTTTAAACACCACTGAATTTCTCACTTTGGGTTTTTTAAATTTGAAAAAAAACATATTTGGATTATTTTTATTCTGAATTTCAGTTGAAATTTTAAGTGCGCTATTTCAGTATGTTTAAAATTGATCATGAAAATGTCGCCTTTTAAATTTTCAGTACCTATTTTCAAGCGCTCAAATTCAACAGTTAAAATTCGTAAAATTGTGAGTGTAAAATTTGCAGTGAAAAAATTTGCAGCAAAAATCCAAGACTGAAGCAATCGATCCAGAGTGAGGAGGACAGAGGCTGTTTCCTATTGGCTGTTCTTATCTGTGGGCGGGGTGAGGCAAATTTTGTCCAATCAGATCGCTTCACTGCACCATTTCCTGTTTGTTACTAAATTAGATCGGATCACTTTGGATCGATTGCTTCTGCCTTGGCATCTTGGATCATTCCTGTGATTTTTTTTTTTTTTACTGCGAATTTTACACTTGTTGAATTTGAGGTCTTGAAATTATTTGTACTGAATATTTCAAAAGAACTTGAAAATGTGCACTTAAAATTTCAGCAACTAAAATTCAGTATAAAAATAATTTAAACATGTTTTTTCAGAGTTACAGAAATTCAAAGTGAGAAATTTAACAGGATTTCAAATTCAAAATTATCTTCCATATTTCTGTTTAAACTCCTTTATTTTCTTCTTTATCTACACTATAAATAAATGTACAGTTTTTAGTTAAACCTTTCAACATCTTGGGTTTTATTTGTTACACTTCCCTTCTCTTATAGCAAATGCATCATAAAAAGCCTTTTCAAAGCAACACAGAGTAACATGGCGATCTAAATATGTTATGCATTAGCAATTACTAAGTGTGGAAAGTGTAATTCTCCCTTATTAAAGCACAAAGTTCATAATTATGGTCTTTAACGAAAAGGTTTAACGTATTCCAAGTCTGATGAGACGTTTTCAAGTGATTAGTTATAAAAGGTAGAACTGGCAACTAAAGGTGACACATTAATCAAACGCCATTATCGTGCACCATTATAGTCAGCACTCTAGACGTAAAGAAACTATACATTAATCACATTATGAGTCATTACAGCAGCTCTATATTATAAACTGCAGGTGGTTCACAATGCCACTTTTATGGAGCAGGATCTGTCAAATTCTTTGCTCAGTGGGGGTATTATTGTCTGAAAAGTACCACAGTGTGACATTTAGCAGCTCAACCTTACATTTATTCAATTACAGGCGGTTTTATAGCTCAAAAACACCTAGAAAAAAAACAGAACTCAGATTAAATCTAACCTGAGAGCTTCAAACAGAGCAGTGCTTTAAGTTAGCTTTGGTTAGTCGCTGAGATCCGATACAAGCATCTCTAATTTAAATGGAAAGGTTTGCCAAAAAAAATTTAGAAATTGTTAAAACGTTAAAATGCAGAAATGTGCGAAAATTTGGGATTAATATTAAAATACAGGAGAAGAAAAAAAAATAAATAAAATTAAAAAATAAAAATAAATAAAAATATTGTAGTTCCAACCAAGTCAACAGGAGAAGAAAAAATAAAATAAAATAAATAAAAATTGTAGCTCCAATCAAGTCAGCTCTTTAAAATCAAATATTTGGGATTAATATTAAAATACAGGAGAAGAAAAAATAAAATAAAATAAATAAAAATTGTAGCTCCAATCAAGTCAGCTCTTAAAGGTCAAATTGGGCTTAAATTAATTCTAAAAGAATAGTGCTTTCAGTTAGCATCGCAGTCCAGGGAATGTTAATTAAATCAGCTGCAAAATAGCAATAAACTTTAAATTAAAATTGGATGCTTTGCCTAAACTCCTTTTTATTTTTTTTTTATTTTTTGACAACAGTGGAAAAAATAAAACTTTAAAATGCTGAAATGCACTAAAATGTGTGGCTATACAAGAGTGGAAAACAGATGCTAAACTTGAAATTCAGATTCCAGCACAAAAAGGCGAAGGCTGATGAACCCAAAATTGTAATTGGAAACGCCAAATTCTTGTATTCTCCAAGCCGGCTCTGATTAATTTAATTTCACACCCAAGGACTTCCACGAACCGGCTAAACCAACGTCCTCAAACTGTTCAAAAATCCGCTATCAGTTTTGCCTGAAGAGCTGCAGCTGCCTCTACATCCTAACACGAGATTAGCATCAACCCCGCTTCACCGATAGATTGAGATTTCGAATCGCTTGTAAACTCAAATGAGATTCTCGAAATGAGCAGAGTCTTTCCCGCGCAGAAAGCTAAATATGTTTTCCCAGATACAAAATAGCTTCTTGTTGTTTGATGATTAAACTCAAGCTTTCATTAATTTAACCCAGACGGCAATTTGTTCAGAGCTGAAGTGGGAAGTGGAGTGGACTCCGGTGTAAATTGGATGCTATTGATTGTGAGCTGAAGCTGTAAAATATTGACAAATAAGAAAATACACAGCTAATAAATATTTAGAAGAAAAACAATGAGTTGGTATTTTTTTCTCTCATAGAACAGAGAGTTTCAGTCCAAGTCAATTTTTGTTATTTCTATTAAGATTTCACTAATGTTCTCCAAATTACTCCAAATTAAAATACATAAATTAAAAAAAATAAAAAAATATATGGAACTTCTGATAATAAATAAAATAGTTCTCTTTCTTACTCTTACTTCAAATTAAAATACATAAAAAAAGAATAATGGGATTTCTGATACAATTTCACTCCTTTTAAGACGTTTTCTGATCAATTTAAAGGTTTATATCTTCAATTTCGGCCAAGCTTTTTTGCAGCGTGTACAAAGAAGTGGACGTTAATGATCGTGGCGTCACCCTTCCTTAATGATCGGCCCCAATCAAACGAAACTCATCAACGTTGGCAGTTATAGGGGTGAATTTGGAGCTGAAATCCATATTTGGAATTAAGACCTCTGGGAACAAAGGCACCCGATTGGTCTGTTATTGGGTCTAACGTCAAACATGCACGAATCAATCCAAATTTAGCCTCAAGAGGGTCAATGAGAAGGAAAACAACTATAACATGGCTAAAAGCTCTGAAAAGTTGATTTAACGTCCTTTATGTTTACTTGTCTTTTATATAAGAAGCACAAAAGACTGAAGAAATGACGTATCTCAAAGAATTCCCATTATTGTCTATCTTTAAAACTATGCAGACCAAAAATAAAAGGCTTCTGAGTAATATTACAGATAATGACTCAGATCTTTTCAATATAAAAGCTCCATTTATATTTATATTTTTGAACCTCTTTTGAAGAATGTCTCTAGTGGGGAAAAACAATGCTTCGCTGAGTGCTTATTGCTCCTGACTCACTGCTATTCGGTGTGTTTTGAATCATTTCGATCTTATTGACGGTTTCTTTCAAAGCTGCCCGAGCACTTAGATTAAAAAAAGAAAGGTCGGCGTTGACGCAAAAGGAGCAGCGGGTCTCAGGTAGCTCTATACAATGTGACGCAGTGGGGTGTTAATGGGAGTGGACCGAGATTACATCACCTCAAAAGCTCTCATCCACTAAAGATCTTCAAACTCATTGCGCACAGGCTTTTTCAATCTGATTCAGCCCGCGTCAATTTAGCCTGCAATCTCAGTCTTTGATGAAATTTCGTGAGCTCATGTGAATTGCAAATGATGTAGGATATGCAGCTCTTTTGTCCCCCTCTCTATATGCAATTCAAAACAGATTGTGACATACAGTTTATGAGTATATTGAAAAGAGAATGGAAGGGAAAAACTTATTTAAAGAGGTTGGCATTTTACTTCTATGGGGTATATGGAAGATAATTTGTTCCATCAGATTTTGAATTTTTAAACACCACTGAATTTCTCACAAAGATGTTTGAATTATTTTTATTTAGAATTTTAGTTGCTGAAATTTGAAGTGTACTTTTTCAATATGTTTTAAATTCAAAATAAAAATGTCACCTTTTAAATATTCAGTGCATATTTCCAAGTCCTCAAATTGAACAGTTAAAATTCAGAGTGTAAAATTTGCAATGAAAAATTTTGCAGCAAAGATCCAAGATGCCAAGACAGAAGCAATCGATCCAGAGTGAAAGAGGAGGACAGAGGCTGTTTCCTATTGGCTGTTCTCATCTGTGGGCGGGGTTTGATGTTTGGATGAGGTTAATTCTGACCAATCAGATCGCTTCACTGCACCATTTCCTGTTTGTTACTAAATTAGATTGACTCACTTTGGATCGATTGCTTTTGCCTTGGTTCATTCCTGCAAATTTTTTTACTGCAAATTTTACACCCTGAATTTTGACTGTTGAATTTGAGGTCTTGGATATATTTCTGCTGAATATTTAAAAGGTGAAATTTTTATTTTTAATTTGAAACACTTAAAATTTCAGCACCTAAATTTTAGAGTAAAAATAATTCAAACATGTTTTTTCAGAGTTACAAAAATTCAAAGTAAGAAATTCAATGGTATAAAGCAGTGTTTTTAGTCATAAAAAATCACCAAAAAATAAAACTTTTTCCTTAAGCTACCTGCCATATTTACATTATATTAACATTTTACATTTTTAAGTTGTGCTCCTACACCTATAGCACAAATACATTTTCACATAAGTTTTCCCTGTCGTCTAAAATCTCCATTCTTCCTTGTGACCCTAATTGAGTTTGAGGACTTGCTATGCCAGAGTGATGGCTGCTCTCCAGAGACATGAGCCAGACTTTAAATGGAAAATTCATATTCTGTGGTAAAAAGGTCAGACTGGAGTTTCTATATCAATTACCAGCAGACCCCGAGCCCAAGAGGTTCAGTATTTCCATAAACAGAATAGTGGTTTTAAAAGCCTGCTGGGGTTAGTGCAGAGAAGCTCGTAAAGAAGTCTATATCATTGTAATTAACTTCCACGTGAACTTGTCCAGTAATGCAAATGAACATGACACCCGAACAGAATAGTGTTAGGTCTTTTTTTTTTAAGCCAGTCATTAAAACCAGTGGAGTAATCTTCACAAAGCAAGAATCATAAAGTGAAATAATAATAATTGAAAATCTTGTTAAGTCACTTTTTTCATCGTGATGTGACGTTCGGCTGATTTGAACACTTCCTTCCTGTGTACAGTTGGATTTCATGCTTTAAAAGAACCAAGTTTTTTTCTTTTATGCATTTTTATACTGAAACAAAACAAGAATCAAGACAGAAGCAGAGCAGGAAGGAAGAAATACTAGATTTTGTTGCTTAGTTACAGATATTGGAGCAAAAGAAACTCATGTAATTGTCAAAATATCACATGAAAAAACGATGTAAGTAAAAGTATTAAAGAACTTATAAAACTAATTATTCTGTTCAATAGAAACAACTGAATCCACATTTTGTTTGCTCAAATGAACATTTAAAAAGTAAACCCTCAGCCTTACTTAACCTTTCACTCCTGTTCAAAAATGTAGTGAAGTAGAAAGTATATATAACTTAAAAGAATTGATTTATTGGTTTTCTTTTTTTTCTCTTTCTCTCAAAGAACATATACTGTCAGAGCGAAAATTACATTTTGTTTTTTTTTTAAGTAGAGAAGAATATTCTAAGTGTAAGACTGCTTTGTTTAAAAAAACAAAACAAAACATTGCATCATGGAACATCCCACTAGACTGAAACAGTTATTTGCTGATGTTATTCAAGAAGAAAACATTAAATACAGTCTGCTCCAAAACACATGGAGAATCTGTGCTCACCTTCAATAAGGACTGAGAAGTTTTGCAGTCTCTATTCCGGCTGTTTTCACTGCTCAGAGCTGCTGTTATATCCATAAACTCAGGGAGGACTGAGTATCACAGTAGGACTCAAATCTGCCACACTATTTAATAGATACTTCTGCCGCTGGACTTATTTCCTCCAGTAAAAGCGATGGCTCTGCTGCGCAACATGTTAACAAACAGCTTTGTGCGAAGACGTCAAAGCCCTTAGTACAGCAGGGATTGGAGCAGACAAACACAGTTGCAAATATATATATATTTTAAATTGCACAAAGCAAGCCTTTCCACATCTCTATGTTGATTGAGGAGTATTAAAATGATTAAAAAATGTGTGATTAATTTATGATCATGATTAATTTATGATGGTTCTCTTTTAAAGGTGCACTGAATAGCCTGTCTGGAGGGTCCGTCACCTGCTTGTCTCCATGGCGATGGGTCTAAAATGTTACACAATCTGATCATACGTTTAAGAATCTCCATGGAGACTTGTAAGACAAATGACAGGTCAGATTTGTGGAGAGGCGACCCAACTCACAGTAAGATTTCCCTGCAGGTGGATCTGTGCGTCCGGATTAGGCCCATACGGTCATGTGTGCTCCTCCACTATCGCACAGATTAAGACAAACGTACTGTGCTCCACTGCAGCTGGGCGTCGTATCGGTGCAACTTGCGAACACATGGTTTTGTTAGCGTAATGTGGAAAAATCACCCTTTGTTTTTTCTATTTACACTCAAGTGCACTGTTTAGGACCTGTTTGAAATAGCCTATAGTGCACCTAAGTGGAGTTTGGGACTAAAGCACCTGGATCATAGTGCAGGTGATGTCTCTGTCCAAGTGACAAACTAAAAAACTAAAGAAATTAACAGTGTTTGCCTTTTTAGGATACAATACCCGGCATCAGATTTGGTTTTACTTCTCTGTGTGCTACATCTGTGTAAATACGCTCTTTCAGTATAGCATTACTGGGAAGGAGAAGGTGTGTAGGTGTGTTGGGGGTAAGGTGTGGGCAGTGGGGGTCACCAGAAGTGTAAATTTGGAGGTCTGAAAAGTTTGCGAACCCCTGAGCTAGAAGACTGCAGTTTTCAATAGTATAACCTTGTAAATCTTAAAGAAAAAAAACACTCCAAACCAAAATGTTTCAAATTGCTTGACGTGGATAGTTCATTGTGCTCCAGGTGTCTATAAACAAGGTTATAGCCTCCTTTTAAATAAATGTTTCATATAATTTACTCCATATAGGAGAATTGGGACTGAAGGACGCCATGACCTCCAGCTCAGCCAAACAGAAACACAAAATCAAGTGATCCCTCTCAAGGCTTAAACAGCTCTTGATGAATGGAATCGGCAGTACAATGTAACGTGTTTACTCGGGTTAGCTTGTTGAAATGGTGTTTTTTTCATACTCTTCTGCAAATAGCTAAGCCTCGTCAGTTTAGTTATTTATTTGTATCGTGGCATGCAGTACAAAGCGCTAAAGTACAATTTGTGCAGTACTGTGGGTAAGAGGGTCCTGCTTTGGTATATTATAAAAAAGCGGCAATGCACATGGGACTATTGTGTAATAATAAAGTACAGTTTAGGTATCTTAAATTATACATTGGATACTTTTTTACTTTTAATTCACTTCATTTGAGAACGTGTATCTGAATTTTCTACTCTACGAAATGTTTGATCTGGACAAAAAAATAAAGTACTTCTTCTTTAAGGTTTGAGAAACGCTGAAATAGTGGACACTTTATTTGAGTTAAAATCATTATAAACGAGAAAAATTAAGAAATTTACTCAATCAAATTTTCAGAATAACTACATTTCATCCCTTAATTGCTAAAAAAAAGCCCTGCAAAAAACTTTGACTTTTTACTAGTGCTGTCAAAAATACTGCGTTATTCACAAGCTAACGTGAAAGTATTTTAATGGCGTTAATATTTCTGACAGC
>KN489601.1:4399-24516 GCA_000787155.1 Scartelaos histophorus
GGGAAAGAGGTATGTACTGCCCGACTGTGAACTCAGACTCATCCACTCCGACAGTGCGGTCCAAAGTGAATCCAGTTGACTCCAGTGAAGCAGTTTCCAACGTGCTGTGCAGAGATAAGAAATCATACCAGTTCTAAAACAATAAAACCAATAAAATCTAATACAAGTTAAACCATATAAATCATAAAATAGCAGTAGACCCGTAACATAGATCAAATGAAATAAATAAAACACAGAAGGGATGCAACAATAACCAAAATACCATGATATCGTGATATTGTACTGTCAATAATAATATGGACCATCACAATATATCGAATCACAAGTTTCTCTGCTTAAATGAATAGTTATGTTGCATCTATAGCTAAAAGCAAGCCTAAGGAACTACATAGACCATGATCCTTTGCTTTGTTTCAGTGCAGAAACAGGTTAGAGGAAAAAGTCGCGTGTTAACAGTTTTGTTCGCCTCCACAAAATATCGCAATAAATATCGTACTGTGAGATGGATATAGTAAAAATATCGTACAGAGAGATTTGGATATCGTTACATCCCTAAAAGACAGTGATGGAGGGGAGGAGAAAGAGCGAGGGTAAGCGTGAGGGACATACTGCCCGACTACAAATTTAAACTCAAAAACATTATTTGTACAGCACATTTTACTCATTTTTTAACACAATCTCCAAAGTGCATAAATAAATAAATAAGCAAGTCAATAAAAAACATTAAAACATTTTACACATTTTTTAATACAATCTCCAAAGTGCATAAATAAATAAGCAAGTCAATAAAAAACATTAACGTAATAAAATCTGTAAAAGACAGTCAGAGGATTACACAGTTCTCAAACATTTTAAAAGCCAGTGAGTAAAAGTGGCCACGTTTACATGATGGTTTTTAATTTTTTAATGGTTTAAAATGGCTTAAATCACCTTTATTTAATTCTCCTCAACGTCTGGGTGTGGGGCACATATTTACATCTACAGAAGAAAACACACACTTTAGCTGCTACCGGCTTTTCCGTCATCTCTGTTTGTCGTTATGCCACCGACTCAAATGTGATCCAAACTTTTTCCGCAGTGGTTCCGATGATAATGAAGCAGCAGCTGGAGAATTCTATCATCACGCTTTAGGTCTGTGAGTTGAGGAATTTGCTTTGGGCCGCCATCTTGCATTGCATCATCGTGTCAGAAGGACAACGTAACGAGCATGCGCCGAACAACCAGAATTATTTATTATTACAAGATGAAAAAACATTTACGTGATCGAGGAATAAATTAATTTGGCTCTAAAATCTGAATAAACCATCCACTTAATTCGGAATCAAGTCTAATCCTGAATAATCATTTTCATAAGGAATTAAGGGTTCACAGAATTAAAGCTCTCATGTAAACGAGGCGAGTAGTGTGTTTTTAAACGAGGCTTAAAATAATCAGCTGAAGGGGGCGCTCTTAATGTGAGGTGGGAGAGCGTTGGGGAAAATCACAGAAAAGGCCCCAGAGTTCCCCAGGCTTTTGAGTATTTTTGGAACGATAAGTTGGAGCTGGCGGAGTGTAGGAACAATGAGATCTGAGATATAAATTGGGGCTGGTTCATGAAGGGCCGTGCTTAAAAAAACAAACAAGACAAATTTTAAAATCAACATCCTATGGTGAGTGAAAGAGAGGAGGGTCAGAAAATGTGAGGCGCAAAGTAATGAGCACAAACTGTATAATAAAACAGAAAATGTGAGGCGCAGGGTAGACAAATATTTAAAGTAATGAGCACAAACTGTATAATAAAGTGGACTTAGTGAGCGTCACCCACAGCGTTGAGCTCCAGTCAAATGAAGCTCATTGAACAGCTACAGGAGCGAATTTGAAGCAGAGTTCTATATTTGGAAATCCGACTGCAAGTATCATAACAACCACAGAACCAATCAGGAGAAAAGCTGTTGAAAGTAACGTCCACGCCGTTGGTTTAGCAGGGGATGGGCGCTTAGCAACACTGTCAATCAAACCTGTTGCTGATGCCATCTGATTGGCCGGCTGTTAATGTTCATATCTTCACCAAGTAGTAAAACAAAAAGCACGGGATCATGCAGAGCGGGTTAATACAAATAGGTACAGAGAAGAAGTGATTGTTTTTCAATACAAAGCGAATTGGAGAAGTGAAGTGTGTATTCTGAATCACAGGCAATCAGATGTGGACAAAAATACAGTGCGCGGTTCTGTGGTTGTCACTGAAAGAAATCAAATATTTACTTTAGGTGTGGGAATAAAAGTGCTTGGGCACCACTGGTCCGGCCTACATTGGTTTTCACTGAAGCTGCCTGTGTCCTGGAGAGTTTGGGGTCATTTTTATCTCAGTTCTTGGTTCTGTGGGGACTCTCTGTGGGTTAAGTTCATGTTTCAAAGTCAAAAATAAGGTTTTCAGTCCGGCATTCATACAAGTAAGTTCTTCATTAACCTAGTTCATAAAAGACTAGAGGGTTGCAGTTATCTAAACCCCCGTCCCTCTTCTCTCTTGTCCATCTGTTCAGTGTGACCCTGGAGAGGCCACCAAGCTCCTGTACGACCTTCTGTACACAGAGCCCATAAAGATCGTGCTGATGCCCGGCTGCAGCGGAGTGTCCACGCTGGTGGGAGAGGCGGCGCGCATGTGGAATCTTATAGTGGTGAGTACTAATACTACTACTGCTACTGCTATTACTACTACTGCTACTGTGAGAAGCCCTTTGGAGGTTTGGCCACAACTTATAAACTACAACTGGTACTAATGCTGCTAATACTACTGACAGCCCTGTTTTAATTCTGTTTTACGGTTGTTTTAGTCCTGTTTTAGTCCAACTTTAGTCCTGGTTTAGTCTTGGTTTACTCCTGCTTTAGTTTTGCTTTAACCCTGCTTTTGTCTTGATTTAGCCTTAGTGTAGCCCTGATTTTGTCTTGATTTAGTTCTGCTTTAGCCCTGGTTTAGCCCTGCTTGAGTCTTGCTTTGGTCCTGCTTTGGTCCTGGTTTAGTCCTGGTTTAGTCCTGGTTTAGTCCTGCTTGAGTCCTGCTTTGGTTCGGTTTTAGTCCAGATTTAGTCCTAGTTTAGTCCTGCTTTAGACTTTGGTTTGTCCTAGTTTAGTTTTTGTTTAGTCTTGGTTTTGTCCTGCTTTACTTCTGACTTAGTCCTGATTTAGACCTAGTTTAGTTCTGCTTTTGCCTCGGTTTTGTTTTGGTTTAGTCCTAGTTTAGTCCTGCTTTAGCTCTGGCTAAGTCCTGATTTAGACCTGGTTTAGCCCTGGTTTAGTCCTAGTTTAGTTTTGGTTTAGTCTTGGTTTAGCCCCAATTTTGACTTGGTTTACTTCAGTTTTAGTCCTGATTTAGTCCTGGTTTAGTCCTGATTTAGTCCTGATTTACTCCTAGCTTAGTCCTGGTTTAGTCCTGGTTTAGTCCTGGTTTTGCTCTGTTTTAGTCCTGTTTTACTCCTGGCTTAGTCCTGCTTTAGCCCTGGTTTTACACTCTGTCTCTCTCAGCTGTCGTACGGCTCCAGTTCTCCGGCTCTGTCCAATCGTCAGCGTTTTCCCACCTTCTTCCGTACCCACCCGTCAGCGACGCTCCATAACCCCACCCGAGTACAGCTCTTCCAGAAGTGGAAGTGGACTCGTATCGCCACCATCCAGCAGACCACCGAAGTCTTCACCTCAGTCAGTACCACTCCTGCTTTTATTAAACTACTTTAAAGTACAAGTCTGGCCACGTTTACATGATCCACTTTTTTGAGCCTTTAGCCCTGGTTTTACACTCTGTCTCTCTCAGCTGTCGTACGGCTCCAGTTCTCCGGCTCTGTCCAATCGTCAGCGTTTTCCCACCTTCTTCCGTACCCACCCGTCAGCGACGCTCCATAACCCCACCCGAGTACAGCTCTTCCAGAAGTGGAAGTGGACTCGTATCGCCACCATCCAGCAGACCACCGAAGTCTTCACCTCAGTCAGTACCACTCCTGCTTTTATTAAACTACTTTAAAGTACAAGTCTGGCCACGTTTACATGATCCACTTTTTTGACAGTTTTTCTACAGTTTTATAATGTTTTCTCTTCAAATACATGTCTGAAGAGGTTTTAGTTGTCATCCATGCATGTTTTAGTTATTTAATAATCTCTCCAGGTCCTTGCTCCGCCCTCAAGCCTACATCACCCATGCTCATACTCAACAATTCTCCATAAATACACAAAAACATGATACAAAACTGTGCAACAACTTGACAAACCTCATGTGACGTGCAATAGTTTCATTAGCTGGATGTTAATGTGTAGTTTTGAGCAAATACAGCATTTTTGAAACAATAACAAGTAACATGGTGGACCAAATATGTTATGTGTTATCAGTTAATACCTCACAGAAGTGTAAAATCTCCTTTTTAATTGTTCTGACAGACTCTGGACGATCTGGAGCAGCGCACAAAGGAGGCGGGGATCGAGATCAGCGTCAGACAGTCCTTCCTCACAGACCCGGCCGTCGCTGTCAAAAACCTCAAGGTACTTCTGCTAATGCTAATGCTCTACACCTGTTAGCACTAGCGTTAGTGTTCACCCGTCACACCTGCTGTAGTGTGACGGATTCTGGGCTCCATGCTGCTATTTTGTAGAGGTGTAACAATATCCAAGTCTCATGGCATGATATCTTCACAGTATGAAACTCACAGAACGATATTTATTGTGATATTGTGGTAAAGCTCACGATATGTTGGGGAGGCTCACGATATAACAATATTATACATAATAACAAGAGTGACATTCTAAAACGCTTTGAACATCATTTGGTACATTAATTGTCATATTCAGATCAGTGGCATTCTGATATTTTGTGGATGCTTATGAAATTGTGAACATGCTACTTTTTCCTTTTAAAATGCCATGATAAGCCTTTGGTGCTGTTCTAATTCAAAAATAAGATATAAAAGTGCCTGATAAAAGTTATTTCTTCACGCAGTCTGCACTGAAACAGTAAAGGATCATGGTCTATGTAGTTTTTTTTTATTTTTTATTAAAGACAATAGAATATAGCATTTAACAAAGTACAATAATTAACATACAAGTCAAACACAAAAACATAAAACAATATACCTACAACATAAACAAAACTTGAAAAACTACCCACCCCTTCCACCCAAGACACACACCCACACACAAACACACAAAAATGAAATAAAACAAAAGTAATGTGGTAGTGCAGTGGTAATCACACTGCTAGGCCTCATTCTGTTTACATTTTAGCCCATTTATAATTTAATTTCCCTTGTTCTCTCTTCCTTTTCTCCCCATTTAGTAATCACCTTACTTAAACTATATTTTCACCTTCATTTCCTTTCATTGTCTTTTTAAGAGTAATTAAAAGTAAAAGAGTAATTTTAAATGGTAGCTCCTTTTTTTCTCCCTTCTTTTTTACAATAATAAGAAGAATAATATTATTCATAATAATAGCAACAATAATAAAAAAATATGTATTTTTTTATTTTTTGTGATAAATTATGAAATTGCCTTAATTTTAATGATTACCAATGTTCCCATTATTAACTTATAGCTCACTACTTCCTTATGATTAAATAGAGTGTATTTATCAATTTTTGCACAGGGTGGGTTGCTATAGCAGGGAGGGAGAGCATGGACTACAAATATTTGTCATTATGAAGTTGGCTATTGTGTGTGTTAGTTTTGTGTGTGATTTGACAGATGTTGAGATTAAGAACATCAAAGAACAGCGAGAGAGGTGCCTGGGTAGACTATCGCAACTTTCAAGAAAAAAATTAAATAAAAAATTATACAAATTGTTGTAACCAGCACGTCTAAATAGGAATGTTGAAATGAATGGATGTCGGAAAAGGCGGCGGACCTCACTTCACACACCCAGATGCACATGTCGTTGCTATAGTTACTGCACTTTGGACAGATCTCGTTTGGGGGATTTGTTTGATCAATTGTATTCTTAGATATATTGTATATTCCAGCGCTTCCCTGATAAATACTTGCTTCCACTCTGACTTCAGAAGTAAAACAGCTAACTTTAATGGTCAAATACAATCAGCTCTTATTCACGCTTACGTCACAAAACAGGAAGAATTAGGAAACATGCGATGACAATTTCCTGTGTAGTTTCTGACATTGGGCTCTACCGACTGTGATCAAACCCACTGGAGTAAATGTGCTCAGAGGTAAAATGAAGCCTGCATACGTATGTGCTGCTTGGAATCATCTGGAATGTGGCGCCCTCATCTCAGTGTGCTCAGAGTTGTTGTGCGTCAGTCGGGAAATGATGAAAACTGAGGTAAGGTTGGAATTGATTGATGGTTGATTAGCTGAACATAACGGAACACTACAATGACATGAAGATGATGAAAGCGACATTTTCTCATTTTTCCTACATTTTCTCAGATTTACTACCGCCAACAGAGCCCGTCGGAAGTTGTCGTTGCACGTCTTTCTGAATTGTGATGTAATGGAGCATATTGTATTAATTTTTATTTCTAAGAATAAACTGTTTTCAGAGAGTTAAAGAGTTAAATGAAAAGGTTCCAAATCAGGAAACAGACTGCGTTCACTCCTCACACCTGCTGTAGAGTGTTAGCATTAGCATTTGAGTCCTGTGTCCGCGCATTAGCATATGGCGCTTTGATAGAGGAAATGAAGGTGATATGCTAATTAGCCACAACGTGATGCAGAGCTGCAGGACGGGATTTGTTTGGGCACAAGGAGAAAGACAAGAAGAATTTACGTCTCTAATTTGACTAATGATGTTTTGATAAAGGTTTAAGATTTGAAAATTATAAATGTCTTCCTGCATCGTGCCAAATGTGTCTGCAGTGGTTTTCTCATCAATAATGTGCATTTGTGTTTTGTATTCCTGAAGTTTGAGTGTATATCTTTCACACTGTCTCAAATGTCCTTTTTTACGGCGCATTTAAGTCATTTTCACTGTCCCCTCTTGTGTCCTTCTGTCCTGACCTTCTGTCCTGTCTGTGTGTCCTCCAGAGGCAGGACGCTCGGATCATCGTGGGGCTCTTCTATGAGACCGAGGCCAGGAAAGTCTTCTGTGAGGTCAGAGTTCAGCCCTTTTGTTTGTCTGACACCTGCCGGACTAAACCCAGGACCCAAGGACTAAAACCAGGGACAAATCCAGACCACTAAACCCAGACTAAACCCAGAACTAAATGACTAAACCCAGGACTAAAGGACTAAACCCAGGAATAAACCCAGACTTCTAACCCAGACTAAACCCAGGACTAAAGGACTAAACCCAGTAATAAATCCAGACTACTAACCCAGACTAAACCCAGGACTAAAGGACTAAACCCAGGAATAAATCCAGACTACTAAATCCAGACTAAACTCAAAACTAAATCCAGACTAAATGCAGGACTAAACTCACACCACTAAACCCAGACTAAATCCAGGCTAAACCCAGGCTAAACCTAGACTAAACCCAGGGTTGCAGACTAAATCCAAGACTGAAGTACTAAACTCAGCACTAAACACAGACTAAACACTGACTAAAGGCAGGACTAAACCCAGATTTAACACAGGATTAAACTCAAACTAAACACAGACTAAACACAGGATTAAACCCAGTCTAAACACAGGATTAAACCCAGACTAAACACAGCACTAAATCCAGACTAAACACAGACTAAAGGCAGGACTAAACCCAGAATAAACACAGGACTAAACCCAGACTAAACACAAACTAAAGGCAGGACTAAACCCAGAATAAACACAGACACAGACAGCTGAAAATTCACCACGCTTTCATCGAAATCCCCAAAACAGTCCCAGGAACAGTAGATAACAGCACCTACACAGTGTAATTCATAGCAAAAATGTGGATGTTATTTTGTGTTTCGTTCTGGTTTAAACGTGCCGTCTGAAGGCTCACCTCGGCCTGCTTCCCGTTGATACGCCGTCCTGTTTATCGAGGGTCAGACAAAGCAGATTTTCAGGAGCTCCGTGTCAGGGGAGATGTTTAGAATATAAAACAGCATTATGCTAATCTCAGCTTTTTAACCTTGAGACCGGAGTTTTTTGACAACGCAAAGAAATGCACCGTTTACCTAATGAACCAAGCATGCGCGAAGGGGCAGCTGTGGCTAAGGGAGAGGAGAAGAATCCATCCCTCTTTTCTCTCAAACCTATTCCAGATCAGTCTTCTTACATAACTCCACTTTATGTTTTGGTTCAAATAAAACTCCTCCGTTCTGACTAATTATTCAGCCCAGTGTGCACCTGTCTGTCACTCCTCTCTCTCTTCTTCTCTCCTTTCCTTACTCTTTCCATCCTGTCTCTCTCTTTTTCGCCCTCTTCCCTTTTTGCTCTTTCCTCCTTCTCCCTCTCCCCTCGGGTTCCATCTCTCCATCCTCCTCCTGCTATCTCCTCTCTTTCTGTGTTTCTCTTCTCTCCTCTCTGTTCTCTCCCTCTCTTTCTGTCACTCATAAATCGGAGAGTAGGAGGACTTCATTTGCATATTAGAGAGACGAGAGTTTAAACAGATATAAGTGATCATAATAAACCAGCTCCTGCTAATGACCATGTGTCTGCTCTGGCCCTATCCTGCAATCTTGTACACGTATAGTCCCCCAACAGTAACTAGGACCGGGGACTAACCCGAAACTAAACCAGGACTACTCTAGAACAAAAGCAGGACTAGTCTAGGTCAAAACTAGGACTATTTTAGGACTAAACCAGTACTATGCCAGGACTAAACTAGGACTATTCTAGGGATAAACCAGGACTATTCAAGGACTAAACCAGGACTATTCTAGGACTAAACCAGGACTATTCTAGGACTAAAACAGGACTCTTCTAGAACTAAACTATGGTTATTCTAGGAATAAACCAGGACTATTCTCAAACTAAACCAAGACTATTCTATCCTAGGACTAAACCAGAGCTATTCTGGGACTAAACCAGGACTATTCTATTCTAGGACTAAATCAGGACTATTATAGGACTAAGCCGGGACTATTCTATTCTAGAACTACACCAGGACTATTCTATTCTAGGAAACCAGGACTATTCTAGGACTAAACAGTGGCTATTATAGGACTAAACCAGGACTATTCTAGGGATAAACTAGGACTATTCTAGGACAAAACCAGGACTTTTCTAGGACTAAACCAGGACTATTCAAGGACTAAACGAGGACTATTTTAGGACTAAACCAGGATTATTCTTTGACCAAACCAGCACTATTCTATTTTAGGACTAAACCAGGGTTTTTCTAGGACTAAACCAAGACTATTCTAGGGCCAAATCAGGACTATTCTACTCCAGGACAAAATCAGGACTATTCTAGGACTAAACCAGGACTATTCTATTCTAAGACTAAACCAGAACTATTCTGGGGATAGTCCTGGGGCACCCTAAGACTAAGGACTGAACTTGGGCTTAACTAGGACTAAACTGGGACTAAACCAGGTCTAAATCATGACTAAACCAGTTCTAAATCAGGACTATACTTGGACTTAACCCGGACGGTTTTAGAACTGAACAAGGACTTTATCAGGACTAAATCAGAACTAAATCAGGACCAACTTAACATGATTTGGTCCTTGTTTGTGTCCGGTTTCATCCTGTTCTAATCTTGAATTAGTCCTGGTCTATTCCTGGCTTAATTCTGAGTTTAATTTCAGTTTAGTCCCAGTTTTGATACACCAGAACTACACCAGAACTTAGAGCATAGAGCATAGACAATTATCAGAATTATCCTTTATTTTACTTAATTTCTGGTGCGTTTTAGGTTTTTAAGGAGAAATTGTACGGTAAGAAGTATGTGTGGTTCCTGATCGGCTGGTACGCAGACAACTGGTTCAAGATCAAAGACCCGGCTATCAACTGCACCGTGGAGAACATGACAGAGGCTGTGGAGGGTCACGTCACCACGGAGATCGTAATGCTCAACCCCGAAACCCTCAAAGGAGTGTCCAACCTGGTGAGACCATCTGCTCCATCTGACCTTCTCTTCATCCTCTGTTCCATATGCTCCTTTCCTCTGCTCCTCTGCACCATCTGACCATCTCCTCTGCTCCTCTGTTCCATCTACTCCTTTCCTCGCTCTTCTGCTCCATCTGATCCTCTTCTTTGCTCCACTGTTCCATCTGATCCTCTTCTCTATTCCTCTGTTCCATCTGACCATCTCATCATCTCCTCTATTCCATCTGAGCATCTCCTCTGCTCCTCTGTTCTAACTGAGCATCTCCTCTGCTCCTCTGTTCTAACTGAGCATCTCCTCTGCTCCTCTGCTTCATCTGATCCTCTTTTCTGCTCCTCTGTTCCATTTCATTGTCTCCCCTGAAGCAGAGGAGCATCTCCTCTGCTCCTCTGCTTCATCTGATCCTCTTTTCTGCTCCTCTGTTCCATTTCATTGTCTCCCCTGTTGCTCTGTTCCTTCTGATCCTCTTCTCATCTCCTCTGCTCCATCGGCTCGTCTCCTCTGCTCCTCTATTCCATCTGATCCTCTTCTCTGCGCCTCTGCTCCTTCCTTGTCTCCTCTGTCCTTGTTTGCAGCTGTTGTTTACACACATTTATAATTTCCCGCTGCACTTTTCTTCTCCGTGATAAGCAGCTCCTCTCTCCTTTCTCTCGCTCTCTCTTACTCTTATCTTCTCTCCTCCTCCTCCTCCTCTCTCTCTCCATCTCTTTCTCCATTCTCCCGGTGTGAGAAGGAGACAGGTTCTTGAGCGATGCGTTCTGATAGAGTAGAGCCTCGTCAGCTCATTTCCTGTCTCCAGCGGTGCGTTCAAATACCAAACACAGCGTGGGAATTTCAATGAGACACAACTTAGGCACAAGAGATGGATGTGGAGATAGTGGAACAAAAGAAAGTCTCACAAGAAGCACAAACTAACAAAAAAATACATTTGACGACAAAAACAAAAATGCAACGAAAGCAGAGGATGCAGAGGATGTCGAGGGTCAGAGGAACAGAAGAAGGGATCAGATGGAGCAGAGCATGCAGAGGAGAAGGTCAGCTGAAGCAGAAGATGAGAGGAGAGGATCAAATGGAGCAGAAGATGCAGAGGAGCTGGTCAGATGGAGCAGAGGATGAGAGGATAGGGTCAGAGGAGCAGAGGACAGGGTCAAATGGAGCAGATGATGAGAAGGTCAGATGGAGCAGAAGGTGCAGAGGAGGAGGTCAGATGGGGCAGAGGAGAAGTCAGATGGAGCACAGGAGAAGGTCAGACGGAGCAGAGGATTGACTGTTCTTCTCCCTCAGACCTCTCAGGAGTTCTTGGAGGAGCTCATGTCTCGTCTTGGAGGTAAAAACCCAGAGGAGACAGGAGGGTTCCAGGAGGCTCCTCTGGCTTTTGACGCCGTCTGGGCACTGGCTCTGGCCCTGAACAAAACCTCGGAGAGACTCAAGGCTAAAGGGCGCCGCCTGGAGGACTTCAACTACAACAACCACGACATCACCTCTGAAATCTACCGCGCCCTCAACACCAGTTCCTTTGAGGGGGTCTCTGTGAGTACCACCATTTTTTGTTTGAGCTACTGGTGATAAAGAGTCTAGCGTTAAAAATAAAACTTCTTCAAATGGTTGTACAGTTATTTTCATGTAATAAAACTTTATTAGTTTTGTTCCACTTCAGATATGTCAAAATGAGACCGCTATGTACTGCAGTATTTTTTTATCACTGGTGAATGAAGAAGTAAAATGGTGCGCTGTTAGCAGTGTAGTTGTTTTTTGCATCATGATGACTCCACAGCACTTATAAACTCAACACAGTGAATAACAAGAGCAATCCGAGATTTCTGATTTTGATAATTAGGATTCTCTGAATGCAGACGATACAAATTTTTACATTGTACTACAAGTTTTAACAATTATTACATTTTTGTTTAAAGGATATTTGTGTTTTGTGATTTCAGGGTCACGTGGTGTTCGACGCTCAGGGCTCCAGGATGGCCATGACGCTCATCGAACAACTCCAAGGTCCAAACATACTCTCATCACAACAGAACACATCACACTGGAAACACACTTGTTCAAACTGGAGAAAAAAATTAGAGTGTCTGTTCAGAAGGTTAGGCTGTTTCGACAGAGTGACAGACATAGACTGTATACAGAGCATAGACCGTATAAAAGGAGTGGACTAAGCGAGTGTGACGTCACCCATAGGATTCAGCGCCGCTCAAATGAGGCTCCCGATGCTAACAGGAGCAAACAGGAGCAAATTTAGAGCCAGGCTCCATATTTGGAAATCCGACCACGAGTATCATAGCAACCACAAGAGCCAATCACGATTGAGGTCGTTAAATGTTCTTGCCCTTCTCACCGGAGAGCGGTGAGGAGCTTGATTAGCTACTCATGTCAAATTAGTCTTGACGGACAAGAATTTCACATTTGTCAAAACTAGATATTTACACATCCGTACAGATTCTTTAACAAATAAATCAACCACCATTACGTTATTTTATTTATTGTACTTACTGGAAAAACTGGACATTGGGAGGGTTGAAGGTCTATTAACACAATACTTACCGGAAGACATTGGGGGGGTTGAAGGTCTATTAACACAATTAAATGCCCAACAAGATATGACGAACTGTAAATGAAGCTCTATCGCTATATTTTAACAGAACAACAGAACAAATTAAAAAGTACAACAACTCGAAAAAAAAAGTTGTCTAACAAGTTAAAGCTGAAAGATGCACTCCTTGACGAACTATCAGCCAGTTATATCCAAAAAAAAAGAGCTCCTGTAGAAAGAGCTCCTGTCCTGTCTCGTATCCTGTCATTGTCTTGTAATATTTGAGGCTCTCCTGGGGGGCGGGGCTAGGTGTGTCCATAAGAATGAACAAAAGTTTGGACCATTTCTTTTAATCATTTTTCTTCTCCCTTGATTTAACACATATATACCATTAGGGCATATTCCATTCACTAATGTTCATTTAGCTGCAGAACTTATTTTATCAAACTGTGATTACAACAGTTCTAATGCAGACAACATCATTAGCCAGCATCACAGCTTCATGATAACAACACAGAAAGTGATGCTTTCTGCATTCTGGCTGCCTCTGTGATGATAAACAAATAACATGAAACTTGGCGGGCAGGAAGGGCTGATACCAACAGCCTCACTCCCTATTGCCTCTTTGTTTGCTATGATACTCATGGTCAGAATTATACCTGCTGTTATAACTGTTAGCCTCAATGAGCTTCATTCGACTGGAGCCAGTTGCTCTGGGTGACGTCACTTTCCCTTAGTCCCCTTCTGCAAACAGACTCCTTCAGAACTGAAGTGTGTATTTATCCAGTGTGTCTCTTCTTCTTGTCACAGGAGGCATGTATAAGAAGATTGGTTATTACGACAGCTCTCAGAAGAACCTCTCCTGGTTTGGAAACGACGTGTGGATCGGTGAGTTCAGAGATCTGCCTTAAAGCTCCACCACTTCAGGAGCTGTAGGACCAGAGCCATGCAGATGTTTGACATTTGTGTGGAGCTGTGTTCATATTGCACCATCAGAATCACGCCACATGCCTCGAGTTTACGCCTGTGCATTTGACGGGCAGATGCTTAAAGCATACTGACAGACTACACGTTGGACAAGCCTAGACCAGTGTGAAAACGGTTATTAGAGAAAACAGTCACCATCTCCATGGAGACCATCTCACTAGAAAGTGAACATATTCGTAAAAACTATAGCTTTTGTAAAAACTGTAGCTTCCATAAGTGTCTCCTATTTTTAAATTATTTTTTGCCTTTAGGTTAATGGTGAAGTGCATTGTGCTTCATTTCTAGTTCAGGGTCTCAAACAAGAACAAACAAGTGACGTCACCAAATGAAATTACAAGTCAGATCTGTGGAGAGGTGGCCCTACTCACAGTGAGAAAAATATTTGAATATTTTGAGTAAATAGCATCACTTTTTGAATAGAATTAAAAAATGCTCAAAGTAACTTGACAAACAGCTAAGGGACACTCCACAAGAAAAGTTACACAGTGCACCCTTAAACACATTTAACTTGAAGCCACTGCTAATCCATATATGTATTTAAAGTTACTTAGCCCTCAGTATTTGGAGGGAGGAGCAGAGTTACAGATGTGAAGTTGGGTCCATCTCAGCCTCCATCTGCTGTCACCATAACAACCTCTGTCCCATCGCTGTGGCAACCGTCTCCGCTGAGGTGGCCATGGAAACGCTGTTGAAAGACGTCATTATTTCATCTGGCAGCAGCTGGTAGGACGGTGTAGTGAGTGAAGCATTTGCCTTTGGACCAGAGGGTTGCTGGCTTGATTCTCCTCCAATCACATACTCTCAAAGTAGTAGTAGTAGTAAAAGTAGTAGTAGTATTAGTAGTTGTAGAGGCATAGTAGTTGTAGAGGCATAGTAGTTGTTGTAGTAGTATAGTAGTTGTTGGAGTAGTAGCAGCAGTAACAGTAGTAGTAGTAGTAGTACCAAAAACAAAAGTAGTAGTAGTAGGAGGAGGAGTAAGAGTATTAGTAGTAGTACTAGTACTAGGAGGAGGAATAAGATTAGTAGTAGTAGTAGTAGCAGTAGGAGGAGGAATAAGATTAGTAGTAGTAGTAGTAGCAGTAGGAGGAGGAATAAGATTAGTAGTAGTAGTAGTAGTAGTAGTAGCAGTACTAGGAGTAGGAGTAAGTTTAGTAGCAGTACTAGGAGCAGTAGTAGTAGTAGTAGTATTATTAGGAGGAGGAGGAGGAGTAGTAGTAGTAGTACTAGGAGGAAGAGTAAGAGTAGTAGTAGTGACAGGGAGAGGAGTAGTAAGAGTAGTAGTAGTATATGCTCTTTGTTTTTCCCATCAGGACTGCTCTTTCCCAGTGTATGCCGCTGTACTGAGGCCCACTGCTCCTGACAGGTGTAACCCAGAGACAGGGACGGGTCAAACGCAGAGGACATGTCTCTCCACAGGGACAATAGAAACAGAAGAGAAAATGACCAAACCCAGTCACCTTGGACCTATAATTACAAAAGATTATGCATACACAAATGTTTACTTCCCTCCTCACCTCTTTTATGACTCCAACCTCTTCCTCCCCCTCTCTGCTCTTCATTTTCTCCTCTATTTCCTGTCTCTACCCCCCCATCCCTCTCCTCTCCCATGTTACTCTCTGAATCTTCATCTTTCTATCCTCTTTCTATCCTCTCTCTATCCTTTCTCCTAATCTGCATGTCTACAGAAGCCTTGAACAGCAAGCAAAAAACTATTTTCATGTTTTTATTTTTTTCACATTTCTGAAAAATCAAACAAACAAAAAAACCCCCCAGAACCTTTAGTATTTTCCCAGTGTACTGTATTTGTTTAAATGTCAAGAGCTTATGGGTGGGTTGTGGGTGAGGACATGGGAGGGGAAAAAAACATGAAAGACAAAAAAAAAGTTGTTGATGAAAAAAAAGACAAGAGAAAAAACTTAGAGTCTAAATGACCTAAGTGCCTTTTTTTTTCCTCAGTACCCCAGGATAAAATACTTAGCTTTTGGAGTTTTTTTTTTAATGTATATTATGTGTAGCTGCACATTAAAAATGCCAAGACAAAAAAATTGTGGCGCAACACTCATGCCTCACAGCAAGAACGTTACGGGTTCGATCCCCGGGTCGCCCGGGCCTTTCTGTGCCTCCCCGTGTCTGGATGGGTTTCCTCCGGGTACTCTGGTTTCCCCCATCAACCAAAAACATGCAACATGCCCCTATGAACAGTTAGTAATGGGCAGCGTGCTGCCCCCGCGACCCAGTTGGATTATAAGCGGGAAGATGGATGGAAGAAAAAAAAAATTGACCAAAGTTGCTTTTTTTTTGCCGCTCAGGGCTTCCGTAGTGCTCTCTCTCTTCTCTCTCCCATCTTTCTCTTTCCCCTCTATCCCCTCTCGCTCCATCGCTCTCACCATCATTTCTCCACTCTCTCCCTCTCTTTTCCTCTTCACCTTTTTTGCTCCTAATCCTCTCCCTGTGGACTTCTCTCTCTACCTCCCTCCCCTTCATCTCTTCCTCCTCCTTCGCTCTCCTTCTTCTCCACCTCTCCTCACCCTCCTCCTCCCTCTCTCCTCTCTGCTCCTAATCCTCTCCCTGTGGACTTTATTTATTAGAATAATCTTAAGAATCAGATTTGCGTTTTGTCCTTGAGTCTCTGCTGAGCTGCGCTGAAATCAGGCTTATGAACTGGGAGGGCATCTGACACACAGGGAGGGCATCTGACACAGGGAGGCTTAGTTATTATTGCATTGTGCACTCGCGTTGAATATTCTCAGATAAAATGTTGTTTTTTGTGTTGGTTAAACTGCTGAATTGGGTTTCTGTAGGATTTCTTATCAGCGGCGTGCACAGTGGGTTTAGCTTTAAATAAAAATGTTGAATTAAATAAGATGAACGGAGCGGTTTGAATGGGAAAGCGTCAGGGTGTTGTTTGACGTGTAGGGGGCGGCGTCACGATTTGAATAAAATCTCGCCTCAGCAGAAGTTCAAAGGTCACAGGTGGATAGAAAAGTGTTTTGGTTGTGTTCAGGGAGTTTTTTGTGAGAGAAAAGTAGAATTTTTCTGCAGAGTGGATGTGTTTTTACTCTGTATGGAACCACTGATAATATAATCGCAAAAGGAAGCAGGAAGTAAAAAGTGCGGTCACATTACCCCGATTCTTGTGCCGTTGCACTTGCTTCCTGTTAATTTTAGAAATGATTTTAAGATGTTATTGTTGTTTTTTAAAGATTTGAATGTACTGGCTGCACGGTATGTCTGGGACCAAATCCAGATTTACACCCAGCACGGTCTTTGTGGGTGCATCACTTACAGGCGCAGTGTTTGTGAGGTGCAGCGAATGCACGCACAAGGGCTGATCATTGCCGCTTGCGGCTATATTTAGGCCTGAGCGCCAACCTGGCGTAGGGCCTACTGTGATTGTTCAAGAGTGCTTTGTACTGCTGTGCTGTGGGCGCAAAGTGCATGTAAACATAGCACGAAATGCTCCCCCCTTTTCAAACACACTGTCACTCACATCACTGACTAGTGCCCGCTGACATGGCACAGACTGGCATCACCCGTGGCCGTGACTACGGCCTAATTGTAATCACTCACCCCAAAACATAGGGCACACATAGGGAGCAGACATGATGCACAAAGTGCACCTTCAACAAGTGATAATTTGCCCAAATTTTGGCTAATTTCACTCTTTGCAATGGTTTAATTTTAACCATTGATGGACATTTTGACCCTGAACAGATTGTTATAAGAAAATCTAAAGTTGATGCAATAGTGCCCCCTAGGGAACTTGTATAGAACAATAAAATGCTTTGCTTTTTTTGTAGACATACAAAATTCAAAACACACATTCATGATTTGTTTTCAATGAAAAAAGTCAATGGTGGCCACACGCCATCTCCCATCGTGTTTCCATGGGAACAGGCCAAACATCTGTCCTGGGACGTCCTTACACAGACTTTGGTGTAGCTAAACTAAATTTGGAAACCAGATGCATCATGGGAATAGGAAAAAAATAGTGTACTCTGACCACGCCCCCTCCCCTGCCATCTTGGAAAAAGAAATCAACACATACAAAAATTAAAGGTTAGGATTACTTTAGGCCTGAGGTTAGGGCTACGGTTGGGTTAGGTCTTCAGGAACTCCTGTACTGCCACATGACATCACAAGGTGGAACAGAGTGTTTTCAGTTCAGAATCAGTCTAAATATTCAGGGTTTGTGTGTTAAACGTGTGAATGAAACAAAACCCAATTTCCAGGTATGTTTGTGCTGAGGAAACAACATTATAAAAACAAAAACTGACAGTAAAAATGTGCCATTTAAAATGTAATCAATTATCTGTTTATTGTATTTATATCATGTAAAACATATGAATCGAGCCGCTTCATAAAAGGAAGGTGGTTTAACTAAATGTGATACACACCTGGATTATAGTGACCATTTCTGGTATCTGGTTCATTCTTTAGGACTGAACAAAGTGTCTCTTATTGAGGATAGTGGGTAACTTCACCCTAAATACTAAATATTATGTACATGTGAAAATAAATACTCAACCCATACACAGGCCTTTGGCCTTTCTTCACCACTGATGTCAAAATGTAGCGTCAGCCGTTCAAATTTAGTTAATTTAATGACAGTGAGAGCAACTGACAAACTGCACAATACATTAGCTGTATGTATTAGTAATATTTGTACATACACAGAGCACGCACATTTTCAACACAGATGAATGTAGATGGTCTTAAATACTGTTCTAACCCTTATCCTAACACGTGGATAATGATGCATTTTTAGAGTTCAGCAGATAAAATTGATATTAATAATATAATAGTGTGAACTAATAAACTAATCCAGGATTGCCATGTATTTCACACCATTATAGCTGGTCTTAACTACAGCTAGACAAGACTGACATATGTATCTTAAATGACTGTACCTGAGGACACGTGAGGATCTTTCTTTCAGTTTCAACTTCTGTTCCATCTACTTCAATCCCTTTGTATGATTCTCATACCACAGCATGTCTGACTGATTTGACTGAGACATTTCCAAGAAAGTCTGTAAACTTTGCGATGATGTGGTAAAACAATCTAATCAGCAAAAATAGCTACTAGCCTTGAGTTACTTCAACTTGTGAGAACTATAAAATCCAACTATTTTGGGACAGTTTTTGTGACACGTTTTCTTCCTGTGCTAAAGCCTAGTCCCAGAATCACACAGCGGGAGGCAGACTCCATGTCTCGTCACCGAATGAGTAGTTTGGCACACACCTTGTGTTTGGACCATCCCATAGACTGTATAAAAGAAGTGGACTAAGACTGTGTCGTCACCCATAGCGTTCAGCGCCGCTCAAATGAGGCTCGCAATGCTCATGGTTACAGGAGTGAATCTGGAGTTAGGCTCTATGTTATGAATAGGATTTTTTTGACGAAAAAAATAGAGGAAAAAAAATTCAGGATCATGTAGAGCGGGTTAATAAGAACATTTTAAGACCAAGATGACAAGGCCACAGCAGCAGGTACAGAGAGGCGAGCGACAAGATGCTAATGTAAGTCAAGTGGAGCCAGAGTCAGAAGGAGCCGGAAGAGCCTCCTGTCGTGCTTCGTATTTGGCACGCAGCGGCTATCCTGTCGCGCTTCCTATTTGGCACGCAGCGGCTAACGCGTTAGTTATGTACATTTATATATACGGGCTATGGACCATCCATATCTAGTAGTTTATGCAACTCCCTGGAGACTAAACCCATCCAGCCTGCATCATGTTGTCAAGTCATTTTTGGCACTCCACCTGCCTCCCCTCCCCATTGCTATGTTTGTATCTATGTGTAGTGTTGCAGATTTACAGCTAGGGATGTATACCATGTATAGGGAGGTAGACCAATAACCAAAATATTGTGATATTGTATCATTAAAAATATCACAATAATATTGTGGATCACAATATATCTAAATAACTTTTTTTTGCATAAATTAATTGTTATGATGCAGCATGAGCTAAAAAAAACACAGCGGGAACTACATAGACCACAATCCTTTGCTCAGTTCCTCATTTTGCATGGAAACTTTAATATTAGCATGTAATGTTTTTGAACAATATGGGTTTTCCTTTTAGACGGGGATATATTTGACTTCTTCTAAAGCTAGAGGTTTTGCCAAATGTTATGCTATTGTGAAATATGCCTTGATTAAAGTCTCTGTACTCAACTTTTACATTACAAGATAAGGCCAAAGTCTTGGTGAAGGTCTGATGTGTGTATTTTATCCATAAGAATATGAATTGAAAATGTACAATGTTCTGTGTGAATACGAATTGGCCTGGGCAGTCGTGATCTTGATCGATGTTTCTTCTGCTCAATAAATAAAGTCTGTGAAGCAATGACGTATTTTTTAACAGTAGATTTGCGTTTGTGAATTCATATTTGTACTAAATAAATGTTCATTTTGTGATTAGAATTCTTGATGCCGTATCTTTTCAATTTCTGCTTCTTTTATGCTCAGCTACAGCCAAATATGTACAGTATGAAAGCTTTCTTACTCCATAGACAGGGCCTTTACTGTGACCGGCCCCAAGCTCTGGTTCGCTCTGGCTCCAGCCCCACAGTGGAGAGTTTTAAGTCTGATCTTAACACAAAACTTTGAGTCTCTGGCTTTTAACACCACACAAGTTGTGTAGTC
>KN489602.1:0-10311 GCA_000787155.1 Scartelaos histophorus
TAAACATGTTGAAATAGACCAGTAACAAACAAATTTTTACTTCAGTCAAGAACATCAAAATGAAAACATAAATAACACACATTTGGTTTAGAGATGTGTTCTAATACCCCCAGTAACAGTCTGGTAACACAAAAGAACTTTTATTTAGTTATATTATTCTCTTGAGGTTCATTTTACCATTTTCGTTATATTGAAATCGAGGGTAAACTGACAAAACAGGGTCTGAGGCTCCAACCAAAGACATTAAAACCAACATTTTAATGGAAAAGGGAAGCTTAACAAGGAAACCAAGAGATGAGAAAAAAAATCTGATGATAGATGATTGTTTTTGGTTTATTTAACAGCTGATTTAGAACACGGGTCAAAACCGACCCTTAACACTAGAGATGGTAATAGAAAGCTAACACAGGGTGAGGGTTAAACCTGAATGAAAAACATAGAAAAGTGGCCTGGTTTAGTCCTTTTTAGTGTCAGTTCAGTCCTCGTCCAGTCCTGGTTCAGTCCGGGTTCAGGCCTGGTGGTTCAGTCCTGGTTCAGTCCTGATTCAGTCTTGGTGGTTCAGTCCTGATTCAGTCCTGGTTCAGTTCTGGTAGTTCACTCCTGTTTTAGTCCTGGTTCACTCCTGGTTAGTCCTGATTTAGTCCTGGTTTCCCCTGAACCCCTCTCTCTACTCTTGCAATTTTTAAATTTGTTTACATTTTTGCCCTCACCCTAATGCACTTTTGAGTTTGGGGGCGTTGACGAGCCATTTTATTTATTTTTGGAAATTGAAAATAGCCAAAAGTTCGAGAAGTGTGACAAGTTGGCAAAATTTTGTGAGTTTTCATCATTGTTCAGTGGGTGAAAAATGGGTGAGTTGGTTATTTAGGCTTAGGGATACTGTAAATATTAACAGTCGGGTCAGTCAGATCAGTTCTATCACTGTGTCATTTGGCAAGACACTTCCTCCACTGTATAAATCTGTTGTATTGATACTTTGTGGCACATTCCCTGGTGGTGACGGTTAGCACTGCTCTTTGTGACTCTGTTAGACTTTAATCTGGGCTTTACGCTGACCTAAAAGAACTGACATAGCCGGAACGAACTGGAACTAATGGCTCAAAGGTTTCTGAGGGTGTGAAGTGCAGCATTATTATTATTACTGAATAAAATGGCGGTTGAGTTGTGCCCCCGCAAGGCCTCGGTTGACTTCCAAATTTTCCCAACTGTGTACATTTTTTATTTGCTAGAAGTAGTTCATTTTATACAGTTTGCAGAAGTCCATTATTATTCCTCACTTGCCTTATGCGTTCCTTTGTTAATTCAAGAGCTTCTTTTACAATATATTTGGAATGGGGCAAGGCAAATTTTTCTCACAACACATGAGAAAAAAAAAGTGGTGTAATATATTCATCATTGATTAAGATTTGACCCAATTTGGCCACGACTCATTGGTCCAAACAAAACTCCATCCATCAACCTGGGACGCCGGGGACAACAAAAGAAGCCCGTGTGCGACGACACCTTGGCCCACTGACCGTACTCTCGCGCATTAATCCTCTGAACTAGCACGCTTTTGCTATAATCCATATTAATAGCTAACGCCACTATCTCCCGCTTGCGCTAACACATTCGAATTCCTTTCACTTTCTCTCCGATCATTATTATGCGCCCTGCACCTGAATTAATTCCTAGTGGGGCGTTATCAGCAAACCTGCCATGCTCGCGTAAATGTCTGAATAACAAATCAATGCAAAACATTCAATTAACAGACAAGCTAATTCCCAGCCGCCTACGCGCACTCGCCTGGTTTATAGCCCACAGCATCGAGTGACAATGTAATGTCTAATAATTAATAAAAATCACCTTTGCTTATGGTTGTAATTAATGTGCGCTGGAAGAGGCTCAGTGGCTGCACGCCGCGAAGACAAAACGCATAGATCACAGTGAAACACGAAGCCGGGGACTATTTTTCTTGGTTAAAGTGCGTCCCATTGTAATGTAAATGGATTCTATTTCTGCCGCTTTGCTGATGTATGCGACGTATATGTTTCTGGAGATACGTAAAAAATTAATGTTCCCAAGGATAATACGTTCTCGTTATGGGAGGTTTAGCGATGAGACAAATGAGCGAGGAAAGGTGTGATTTAACCATGTTTATTTATTAATTTATTTTTTTGACTGGGTTACTATGGGATTATTCATTTAAAAGTTAAGTTGATGTACTTATAATTTCCTTATAATAAAGGCGCAAGATCTGTGTAGCACTTTTTAAACGACTACACTTTAATTGGCCTCGTCTTGGCAATAAAACATTAACAAAGACGTAATTACAGTGAATTAGCACTTTTCTAGACACTCGAAATCGCATTCCAGTTTTATACATAATTTATTCAGTCCATATTCAGTGGTGGTAAGAAACTGTTACAGCCACAGCTGCCCTGGGACAGGCTGAGGGAGATAAGGCAGCCAATCTGCGCCAACACACACTCACACACAACACACATCCACACTGGGCTATGTGTTTATTTATTGAAATGGATGTGAGGATGTTTTTATATTTAATCATTTTTATCGCTGCAGTTTTACTCTAATGAAGGGTTTGGTTTTTTTTGCACTAACAGACTAATAATAAAAGATTAATAATTAAAAGTGTGAATGAAACAAAACACAACGGCATTATAACATAGCTTAAATAGGGGTGGAGGAGATATTTTTAAAACTCGATATGGATTTTGACATATCGTATATATCGATATAATGCTTATATTTACTCCTGATTTGGTCGTTTCACTTCTGTTCTGCTTCGTCGTTTCACTTTTCTTCCTCGTGTGTCTCAACATGAGGCGCCTTAACAGGAGGAAACACAACTCGTCTCTAAAAGCCCAAAATTGGTGTTAACCAAAGCTTCAAGCACCATGAACCTTTTCCACCATTTCCAGCTCCTTGTGCCCTGATAGTGAACTTTTTTAGCTCCTTGTGCCCTGAGAGAAGCTTTTTTATTCAGCGCTTATAGTTTATGCAGATTAGTCGTGCGGTTTTAAGTTTTGTTTCTGTAAAACATCAGCAAATGTGACAAATCTAAATTAAACACATTCTAATCTCAAACGGCTGATGTGGCTCTGTGTCTTTATGGTTTACATGTTGTAAAGTTTAATCATGTAAAGTTTATTTATGCTGAAGATTTAAATGAAGAATCTGCTGCAGTTTTACTTGTACATTAGTGTTTGGAATCGTTGGGTTTGATCTGAGCAGTGGATTGTGGGAAACCTCCTCACCGCTGGTTTGGAACATGGATCTATTAAAATAAGGAACCTCCTGAGCTTATTTCTTCCTTTATTTTACAGTTAAATTTTTACATTGATTTTTATTTTGTTTTTAATGAAGCACTTTCCTACACGTTCTTGTATGAACTGACAACTTCAACATTTTTGTTTTTACAGTAGTTTTGGGGGTTTATTTTTCCTGTACAGATATCGAGATATATATCGTATATCGAGATATATTTTCAGTGGTCGCTCCAGGTACCGTACCTTAAATCTCACATGTCACTTTAGTTTAATATAGAATCTTTAAGAACGATTCAGGCTCAGTGACGACTTTAGAGTGAGCTATGCGACATCAAACGTCGAGCATTATACTCTGGAACTGTAGCCTAAAACGTCAGATAGTTGATGCCAGTGAATGAAAAGTTTGTAAAGAAAAAACCGTCCATGTAATATTTGGAATACTATTAACATTATGGTTATAGAATGCGGCATTAAGAGCCATTACAAAGATGTATGCTGTTTTGTGTTGTCTGCAAAGAGGAGGGGGGACGGGGTATCTCATTCCACCCCAGAGAGAAATTACCTCTCAAGTGTATCATCAAGGAGTCCTTATGTCCTAGCCAACTTTTCTTGTATGCAGAAAACTTGTAAACACATTTATAATATGGAATTGCTACCATCAGAAGCAATGTTATTTAACAGATGTCTTCAATTGCCATATGCAAATTACAGTGTTGTGTTGAGAAATGGCACCACGAGCAAAACTATAAAACGCTGATTTCTACTTCACTTACCACCGCTTACGTGCTCGATTTTCAATTTTGACTATTTTGTTTTAAAGTTCATATGCATATGTTATGACAAGTTGGCATTTAAAGTTTGGCAAAAAATATTTTAATGTTGTTTTGCTTCCATCCATGCTGTTTGATTTTCTAATATTTTGTCTTGCATAATTAGCCGCAGCCCAAATATACCAGCGTCTTGCTACAATTTTGTGTTAAAAAACAAAAGAAAATTTAATCTTAAAGGGCCTGTTCCTGATTCATTTTTGTTCATTTAAATTCTTTACCTTATGACTTGAAACAGTGCACACCTCCCAAAGACTAAGCCTTTGCAAATATTTATTAATTTATTCAATATTTTACCAGGGAAGTCAGTTGAGGTTAAAATGGCACAAGCAGAATGCACTCACGCATCAATCATAACATGAAACGATGAACAGAGACATGAGACATTGAAACATTTGCAGATTAAAGTGCAATGATCCTGTAAAGTTTTAAAAAAGTTGGCAGAGATATAAACTAATTAAGTTTTAAAGTCTCTTGAAGGTGGTTCCAGTCGCCTGCTGCAGAGACTGAAATGAGGAGCGGCCCAAAGCTGTGCAGGATGTAGGACTGAGAGCAGGGTCATGTGTCTGTCGGAGCACTGTGGGTGTGTGGGTGTGTGGGTGTGTGTGAAGCTGTGGGTGTGTGTGTGTGTGGGGAGCTGTGGATGTGTGTGTGTGTGTGTGAGCTGTGCGCGTGTGTGTGTGTGAGCTGTGCATGTGTGTGTGTGAGCTGTGCACGTCTGTGTGTGAGCTGTGCACGTGTGTGTGTGAGCTGTGCACGTCTGTGTGTGTGAGCTGTGCACGTGTGTGTGTGAGCTGTGCACGTCTGTGTGTGTGAGCTGTGCACGTGTGTGTGTGAGCTGTGCACGTCTGTGTGTGTGTGTGTGTGTGTGTGTGTGTGTGTGTGTGTGTGTGTATATGTATGTATGTGCGTGCGTGTGTCTGTCTGTCTGTCTGTCTGTGTGGATGGATGTGTGTGTGTGTGTATGGGTGTGTGTGTGTTTGTGTGGATGTGTGTGTGTGTAGTTGTGGATGTGCAGTAATGAGCTGTGGTAGGACGGGGTTAAACCAGTTAAACATTTGTAAATGAACAGTAACCATTGGGTTTGTGTGTGTGTGGATCTGTAATAAGACCTGGATCAGGTCGATCAGTGGTCGCTCCAGGTACTGCAGCTCCAGCCCACAGAATCCTCCCATAGAATCACAATGCCGTTTTTCTGAACTCTAACTGCCTGTGTTAAGCTGAGAGGGCATCCACAGCTTTCATAAAGGTCAGATTTTGTAGAGATTCTTCTTTATTTTCACAATTTGAAAAATTGTAATTGTCAAATCGCCTAAAAGTCAGTTTGGTAAGCGTTAGAATAGCCCTGCTCTGAGCCCACGTTCACTCCGCCATAGCAGCTCTCGCTCTGATTCAGGTCAGAACTGTGTTTCTGACGTCACATGTTGGGCAGCATTGGGCAGAAGTAAAAGTATTTTGGGGGTCATGGACGATATCTTGGATTCATCTTTTATTATAGCACTATGGTGTGGAGAGAGGGCCGCTTCACTGAGGAGTGAAGTGCAGTGATGGTGGTAAACGGTTCACTGATGACAAAGCACATGCTCGATAAATCACATCGAGCTTATGGAGCAGTGTTTCTGATTCGGATCTGCAAACTGAGTCTCCAAAGTCAGTGACTGGGAGGACTGCAGTTTTAACAAAAAACTCTTTTGTGGGGCGTGTGAAACAGTTTTTATATCCCTATTCTTATATGGAACTTGGCTCTAAATTTGCCCCTATAACCGCTAACCCCGATGAGCTTCATTTGACTAGAGTTGAAAGCTACGAGTAACGTCACAATCCCATACTACATTTTTTTTATACAGTTATTTTTTTATACAGTCGTTGGAGGTGTTAAAGAGGATTTTAAACGCACAAAGAGAGAAAAAAATGTGCAGGAGTGTGTGTGAAGGGCTTTATAAATCCCAATATTATTTCCCACACATGACCTGTGCGTTTTGTCTGGTGCGAACTCTTTCAAGTAGATTTTGACGCACTCTTTTATAAAGAAGACCCCAGAATATAACGTAATGATCCACGGGTGTCAAAGATTCCAACTCTACAGCAAACAAAAATACAATATGTCTTTGTTTACTCCTAAAACTGCTATAATCTGTTCTGGCAGCACTACCCAAGTCTACAGTGAGATTTTTACTCAAGGATTTCTCAGCCAAATGTTTGTGCGTGTGATCAAACGTGTCCTTAGACTTAGACTTAGACAAACTTTACTGATCCACAAGAGAAATTGTTTTGGCACAGTAGCTCACACATCACAAGATATTACTGTATAACAACAAGGCTAAAAATATGAAAATAAATTCTAAATAAGTCGCAAATACAGCAAGACACTGGCATAATTATATAAAATATGTACAAATAAACATAAAATACAACAGTGTCTAGCAGTGTACTCTCTTATCCCGCTACTACTCTTTGATTTTTCGTCCCCTTGTGTTCGTTCAATCACATGACCGCAAATCTGTGCTTAAACTACGCCTTTACAATTAGTCTCTGCGCTCCAGATCAGTTCTCTCAATCCTAACTTGAATATTAATACATTGTAAATATATTGGGTCCGAACCTATGAACGTTCATATTAATGTGTTGTCAATATTGGGTCGCCACCTCCCTGAACAGCCATTCATTCATTTTCTCCGTTTATTTGTCTTTTGTCTGCTCTCTAATACAGGGGTGGGCGATTATTTTACCCACGGGGACTCATGAGAAACACCAAATATCGTAACAAATTAAATCACTTCTGGTCAATATTAATTGTTAGCGTTGTTTTGACGCGCTGGTCAGACTGGTAAGAGTGTATTTTACGACTAAGTAATGAAAAAGTGCCTTAAAAAACTGTCATCAAAACACCTTTAAAATAAAAGCAATGCAGCTTTAGTCCATGCAAGAGGTAAAATGATAAAATATGTTTATTTTTTTATTCCATGCCCAGGTCAAGTCTAACAGCTACTCACCTTTACTTTTTATATTAATTTTACAAACGTTCTTGTCAATCCAAAGACTAAGACATACATCGTCACTGCCATTGGTAAAGGTTGCGTTCCCGAAGAAAAGTTTTACGTGTGTTTTTCTCTTCTAGCTCTTTGTTCTCTTTTAACTTTTTAACTCGAGCAATAATGAGCAGTGAACAAACTTAGTTGAAATGATTGAATTATAGAATAAACTTTTAGCCTACTTGGTCACTTAAAAGCGACGCCCAAAATTTCTAAATTTCGTCACGATAACCCCTCCCCCAGCACCGGTTCTCGTGTCTGGCCCAGTGTTTAATTGGTGCCGAGTTGGAACCTGTTTTCCAGGGTTTATTTTTGTGGGAAAAAAACAAAGAACTGGTTCCAGATTTGGCACTGGCTCTGAACCAGCACTTGGTCGAAAAAGGGTATGATGCATGGTAAAAGTCTAAAGCAATTTTCAGTCTCTTTTTTTGCTAAGCCATAGTTTGTTGTCTGGTTTTCTACCTCATAGTTCATATACCTTATTATACTGCGCTATATACACATGGTATAAGTATTAATATGGGTTCTTTGTACTTAGAATGTACTCAGCTTTGTTTAGTACTATTCTGTTTGCGTATTTTCTGCGTCTGCTATGAATGTCGTCCTGTGTCTCATGGTTTGAGCTGGAGGAGCCTGTTGGAGAACGAGCTCCTTTGTCCCTCCATATTCTGGCGTAAGATACAGTAAGATTTTTACGCAAAGATTTCTCAGTCAAATGTTTGCGCGTGTGTGCTCAGATATGGCCGACGCGTAACTTCAAATCCTATAAGGCCCTGACAGCCGTGAGAATCCGCTGGCAAGGCTCCTCCAACCACACCAGAGGGGCCCATTCTCTCCATCTCAGTTCTTTGTACTGGGCCTATCCCTATGGTGCACATGTGTTTTGGCATCTGAGTAAATAACAGCCATACAACCCCTCAAGGCAGTTTTGCAAGGATTTTTTATTGCTTAGTACTTTGCATGTAATTGGCGCTCTGAAATACCACCCGGAAGCACCCCAGGCGAAACTACTCGTGATTAATGGAATTGTGGGTACAGTAAGTGAAAAATAAATCGGCAAATGAATTTTAGGAGAAGAAATATTGGATAATTTCCAGATGGTTGCCGCGGTGTTAGGATCATAAATGACCCACTTTTGGTGTTTCGTAGCAGTATCAGGGCGGGTTTCCAATGGTAGCGTGTAATGTAGCATGGAGATGGAATGAAATTGGACAGTGGTGGAAGATCAGTTTTGTTAAGTAAAAATGCAGATACCAGAGAAAAGAAAAAAACTCATGTAAAAGTACAAGTATCACCTGAGAAAACTGAAAACTGGTGCGCTATGTAACTTTTCAGCTGCGGGTTCAAAGAATATGTCATCGCTCTGTCTGGAATGTTCCGCAATATGACATTATTATATTATTATGACATTAAACAGCTGTACCTCACATTTATTCAGTTACATGTGGATTTATATCAGAATGTCTGTTTTTCTAGTTACTGCTGACTGTGAGCAGAAGTGCTACTCCACAGATCTCACTTGTAACTTGTTCTCCATGAAGATATCATTTTTTAATGTAATGCCATTCCAGACAAAGCAAAAACATCTCCATTGAAAAAAAGCATTTGTTGAGCGCTCCACCAAAAAAGTGACTTATATTTTTAGCTAAAGGTGTATGTATCTGTTTAAAAATAAACTTAGAGGAAAATGTAAAAGTACTTTGTGGAGATTTTCTTAAATTTAATAAAGCTTCAAATTAGATTTTAATCAAAACTTGTACTGCTTGCTCAAATTATGAATATGTTAAAAAATAAACCTTCACGCTTTTCTGCAGGTCTCAAGCTATAATAATTAAAAAAAAAACCTTTACTTTTCAGTTCTGTTAAAACGTACTTTTTTTTTTATTACTACAGTAGTACAGTACTTTACTACTTTTACTTCATTACGTTCCACCACTGAAACTGGATCTTTTGTGGTCATACAGCAACGGCAAATGCATCCTAAAGGGCCAAATTCTCAATTTCTTTTCATGTATTTGAGCAAAATTTGTCTTGCCTTTCCAGATATATTGTATGAGCAGCTCTTTAGGTCAAAAAGGTTAGCATGCTAGTTTTTGTTAGCGTTACTGCGACGGCAGAACTTGACTCTGGCTTCTGAAAGTTGTGAAAACCTCTTAAAAACCTATTGAAGTAAATAATTAGAATGCCTGGAATTATTGTATTTTATTTGTATTTCTTTATTTGACAGTCCATATTAATAAACGTCTATAATTACAGTCTAAACATGCCAGATTGTCGCAAAAAATATGAGAAAATTTAAAAATTATTTACGGAAAGTCAAAGATTTACCTGAAATATACAGTATGACTTAAACCTCCATAAAACACCTGGATAAAAGCAATACAAGTGAAATACCAAACAGTGAATCATATATGAGTCTGGTTTGTGGACATGTAAGCCCACTCGTAGTAAGGACGCGTGTTTTTCAGCGCAATAAATACAATTACAATGAAATTAACATGTTTTTATGAGTCTATTTAAGTCGATAATATTAACATTTTTTCCCCGTATTTGTATATTATTTTGATGCCTACAGGTATAGCTGACATTTACAAGTTTAATAGGATGTATATTTCCACTTAGCGTTAAAAATGTGGAATTGTTTGCTTTATTCATTAGCGATCTTTACGACAATTTACTTGTTTACTTGCATATTTGTCAAGAGAAACCAGTTTTCACATCACGTTTCTTTTCACATCATTAATACTCCACCTACTAAAGGATAATTTTCTCCATGGCATGAAGATAGTGGTGGAATACATCTTCGTTCCACGCCGTATTGGCCTTTGAACGTGCTCTCGAGTACCTTTGCTTTGGCCTTTCATGATTTCCAACCTGAAGTGATTGCTAATTAAATCGTCACGCTTTATTTCCACGTTCGAGGCACTCAAATCACTTTACATCAAGGAACCGTTCACCTATTCACACTGTCATTCACACCGGGGACAAAGTGGGTCGAGTGTCTTGCCCAAGGACACAACAACAGCATTCACCTGCAGGGTCTGGACTCAGAATATGCATAATTTCACTTTCACTAGCTTCACTGCTCCCCGTACTCTGATCTCACGCAGGTCACCATCTAGTGGCAGCAGAGAGAATTACAATGGGGGAAACAATTAAAAAATGTTGCGTCTGTGTGTGTGT